>BQNB010002926.1:0-119597 GCA_026074375.1 Tanacetum coccineum
CGATATCTCATTCACACTAACTTCATTTTTGGACATATAATGGCTTGTTACAAAGCCTTACACTTAATAATTATATTTACGAATAATTATCTATGTCCAAAATTAGTGAAAACACATTTTTCACTAAAATTTTCCAACAGTTTATTTTTGGTTCATTCCCTGAATTTGCCATAGAAGAAGATTGCAGCTGTTTTTATTTTGTTTACGTTTGACTAATTCCTTCTCTTTTATTATTCAGTGAATTTGAGTCTATCAATCAAGTTCGCATGGTATGCTTTTTACTTTTGTGAATTTCTCTTTGTTTTTACCTTAAACTTTTACACTGTTTAATTTTCTAACTTTTATGTAGATTTTACAACAATCGTCATACAAGATTCTAGATATAGATGTGAAAGTTGGACGCCTTCCGGGGGATCTACACAATGTGGTTAAGAGGAGGGAGTATAAGTTGGTAATCCGAGGGATGAAGTACGATGTAAGTTTTAATAAAAGTGTTTATGACATTACTAGTCGTTATATTTTCATCATCTTACTCATTATAGCATCATGTGAATGTATTCATTTTAAATTTCTATAGAAAATCAAAATTTTCTCAGCTTCTAGGCGGATGTTTCGAGTCTGTTGGGGTTAATTACTGTTTATGCTACTTTGGTGTGTCATTGCCAATTCTTGAAATGTTGATATAAATCGAGGTTATGGTAGTTTCGAGGTAAATTTGTAGAGTCAATGAGGGTTAATAGTTACTGATTTTGCTATTATCCATTGTTATATACTTATATGTATGTATGTATTATCTCTAAATTGTTTAGAACGTTTATGGGTATGTACTTCCAGGTAAATTCTATAAACGTAGTCTATTTCAACTTAGATGGTCTTTTAGGGTTATTTGCTACTATCTAGTTTCATATGCGTGGTCTGTTATAAGTTTGCTAAAAAAATGTTAGTCTTTCTTTGCTTATTAGTAAACTCTTCTAAGAAGTTGAAAGTATTTGTTTTAATTTCTAAGCTTGAGTCCATTCCACAATGCACTACTGATTTTGCTATCATCATCCGAGTGTCATATTAGCAGATTGTGTTAAGCTTTTAAAAGAGTCTTTTGTAGCTCATAAGGCTAGAGGTTTTTCAATTATTTAATGTCATGATTCGATTCTACAAAATATAATGAAAGAGAGTATTATTAGCTTCTAAGCAGATTCTTTGAGCCAATTCAAGTTAACTACTATTGTATATGCTATTATCCAATGTAAGTAGATACGTAGAGTCGATTAGCTTTGGCCTTTGGCAACCACCGATTTTACTGTTATCCAATGGTTTCCATTTTGTTCAGGTTACAATGATGATATGAAAGGAATGTATAGTGAATACGTGCATAAGTCTAGTTGGATTCTATTGCTTGAGGATGAACAGGTTACACAGTTAGGATATTAGTAACTGCAAGAGGTTCAATAATATCATGTGGCCACAAATATCATATAAGAGGGTTATTAGGTAATCTTGTAAGTTAGTTGGGTTTCTGGAGTCTAGACGAATAAAAGTCAAAATGGTCAAAGTTACCCATATCTACTATGCCACAGCCAAACAAACATTAATACGATGGTGGCATGCCAACATGCCATTAGGCTTGAATATTATTTTACGTGCAGACCAATACACTTGAATATGATGGTGGCATGCCAAACATGCTACAATTTTACAAGTGCTATATATTGATAGGTTATGTTAGGTTTTGCAAGTTTCACATAGCTTTGATTTTGCTCTTATTCATTAGCATTGGTTAGGTCTTATTATTTAATATGACACAGCTGTTGCTGCTGTTGTTTAACTAGCTCAACATGACTAGTTTTAGTGTGATTTTTTGTTCTTTGTGTTGTTGCTGCTCTTGCTACAAGTAATTTCGACTCGAATGGGTTTTGTTTTCGTTGTCATATACCAGAGATCATCAAGTACCATAAAATTCATGTGTTCCATTGGAATCAAAAACGCACCAGGTGTTTCCAAAAGACTTTTTCGAAGATCAACAAACACAACCCAGAATAGTTATGGGTTTGTACAAACCATCTTTAACATATCAGGCGAGATCCGCAACATCGTCGCCAAAGTGAAAAATGATCACCGCAACGCAGGGTTTCAACCCAAAAAACACATCGAACAGAAACGGTAAACCAGAACCCAAAATCAAGGGATTAGCCAATTTTTTCTTTTCTGTCACCGATTCCGAAAATAGAATCCGACCAAAATTGGATAACACAAAGACATCACAGAAAACGGACGCCAGATATCTTACACAAAAGGAACAACATCCCTTTGAAGAATCATAAAATCGAACCCATTTTTCCCAGAATCAAATTTTGATTCGTGATTATCCAAGAGATATAGAACCCCACCTCAAACGGCGGGTTTCTTTCTAGTCGAAGATCCCTAAATTACACGAAACCCTAGAAACGTATATCGCATCAGAACATAGAGGAGCCCGGTTAAGACACAAGGAAAAGAGGCGCAAAAGATCGTCCATCATAACCTCCCCCCCCCACCCCCCCTCACCCCTCCCCGCGGCGACGAATCCACGAGAAGAAGGTCCCGCACACCATTGACGACTCAACAAGGAAGGCGGTCACCAAACAAAAGAAAAGAGCAGATATAGAAAAAAGAGAGGCGGGACAAAAAAAAAGGGAGAAGACAAATAATGTTTTTTAACCCCTAAATCAGAGGTTCCCAAATTCAAAACACACCATTGCTTTTCTTTTTATTTCAATTCTCTATATAAAGCTTATGATGTATAACGTATTAGAGTTTTATGAATTGACACTATTACCCCGTATGTAACAGTCCTAGATAGGTAGACTTAATCTAAACCGGAAGATAAAATAAAGTAAAAAGTCGAGAAACTTGTTAACTGAGCCTACTATATTAAGAGAAATAATTTTGTAAGGAGTAATTAACCTTGAGGTTTATATGCGACAAAGATTTAAAGCCCAAGCGTATAGGGTTTTTGGGAAAAAAAAAAACTATGTGCCAAAAAAACTAGTCCCGATAATTTGTTGATACCCTTCAAGAGCACTTACCACAAAAATCTGACACACTTAGTGTTAGATATTTTATTTGGGATATTTTAGTTAATATCCTAAAGATATGACGAAAGAAATTGTAGATACTTCTAAAAAGGAAGTAAGTACTACAAGTACACCTCAGTTCCAATGTCCAATGCTAAAACCCACGAATTACTCATTATGGGCAATTCGAATGCAAATCATTCTCGAAGCAAATGGTTTATGGGAAATGATAGAACCTTTGGAGACAACCTAATCCAATAATAAGAAACATAAGACTGCAATCGCATTCCTTTATCAATCCTTACCCGAAGAACAATTGCTTCAAATAACAAAACACAAAACCGCGAAAGCTATATGGAACGCCCTGAAAACTAGACACATAGGCGAAGAGAGAGTGCAACAAGCGCGGTTGCAAACCTTCAAGTCCGACTTTGAAATGCTACACATGAAGGAAGACGAAACAATCGACACCTTCACCACAAAACTAACGACGTTAGTAAACAAAGCAGCAAGTATATGGCACACTATGAAAGATGAAACATTAGTACGCAAATTATTAAATGCTGTACCAGATAGGTATCTACAAATAGTTGCGTCACAATACTCAGACCTGAGTGAAATGACCTTAGAAGAAGCAATTGGTAAACTTAAAACCTGCGAAGAAAGGATTAAGTATAAAGGCAAACAAGTGGACAATCAAGACAGACTATTATTCACACGATATGAAGAACAAGGCAGAAGACGTGGTCATGGCGGATCCAACCAATCACAGGGGCAAGAAAGTAACTTTAAGAAAGAAACATATAACAATTCAAATAAACTTACTCATGACAAGAGTAAGATAATGTGTTTCAAATGCAAGGAGTATGGGCATTATGCAAACAGATGTCCATTAAAGAAAGAAGAACAATCCAATCTCATTGAAGAAGATTTACAGTCACAATTACTTATGGCAATTATTGAAGAATCACGAATCTGGAATGGAAGAAAATTCCCTTCAACTTCAACTTAACTGATATCAAACAACAAGGAGTCGGCAGTGAAAGCTTGGATGGTGGAATAAACGAAAGCATGAATCGACCTGGAATCAAGGAAGATATACACTGCAAGAACTCCAAAATTAGAAGGTGGAAATAACCAAGAAAAAATATGATCAACCTGGACTCAAGGAAGATCACAACAGCAAAGGTGCAAAGGTGGAAATAGCCGGAAGATGATCTACCTGGATATAAGAACGATCACAAGCACTACAAGAAATCCTACAAGAAATCAGATGGTGGATTCAACCAGAAGATGGATCAAGAAGACTTAAAGACCTACACAGCAGCGTTTGTGATTAGGGGGGAGAATGTTGGGCCAAAACCCAATCAACCGGATTAATCCCAAACCCGCTGGAAAACCCAATAGAAGTCAAACGGGTCAAAACCCAACCCAACTGTCAAAGACAGTTAAATAACTGTCAAATAACAGTTATTTCCTAACAGACACGATGGTTCGACTGAACCGACACAACTTTTAGATCGCACCTTTTCATTTTGTATATATAGGAACAAATCTGTAAGAACAAATTGGATGACAGATTTTGATTATATAAAATTTATTGTTTTTGGTATATCTTTGATTGCGTTTAAACTATTACGATCCAACAATGGTGGCATGCCAACATGCCATTAGGCTTGAATATTATTTTACATGCAGACCAATACACTTGAATATGATGGTGGCATGCCAAACATGCTACAATTTTACAAGTGCTATATATTGATAGGTTATGTTAGGTTTTGCAAGTTTCACATAGCTTTGATTTTGCTCTTATTCATTAGCATTGGTTAGGTCTTATTATTTAATATGACACGGCTGTTGCTGCTGTTGTTTAACTAGCTCAACATGATTAGTTTTAGTGTATTTTTTGTTCTTTGTGTTGTTGCTGCTCTTGCTACAAGTAATTTCGACTCGAATGGGTTTTGTTTTCGTTGTCATATTTTTTACTCAATATTGTGTGTAATTTCACCATTCTGATTATATGCTCTTGTTGTGTTTTCTGCAAGGCTGTCAAACTCGCGAGTTTACACGTAAGATCGTACGATCTTACGTGTCCACCTGATAAAATCGTGTAGGATCGGTGTAGGATCGCATCAGAAGTAGGATCGCAAGTAGGATCGTAAACTCGCGTGTAAGATCGTAGGATCGCGTGTCGATGCGAGTTTACCAAATTACCAAGTTACTAACTTATTAGCTTACATACTTACTAGCCCATTACTTTTTTTAGGCCCAAAAAAGAACAATACGAGTCCGCTGATTACGGTAACAAGTATTGACGTTTCATTCCTAGATTTTCTAATCAATATACCTAATTATCTACTTTCTCTAAATTGAAATTACATAAAACAAATTAGGGTTCTTCTTCTCATGTTCTAGTTACCCTAAGTAAAAAATTTCTTACAGGTAATTATTGTTTTTTCTTTTACCTTTTCATAGTTTTAACTATTAACCTTTAAGTTTTAATTCAGATAGCTTAATTGTAGTGATACTAGTGAAGTACTTTGTTTTGAGACATTTATTACGCATGTTATGTAATTTTATTCCGCTAAATCGTGAATGTGACGATTGAAACTTGACTTTTTGTGTTTTACTTTTACTTTGGTATTTTAAATTTGAACTTTGAAATTTTCAAGAGGATATTATATAAATTTATATTTGATGATGAGTAGAAATAAAAATAGTTTGACTCGTTTATCCGTTGCTTACAGAACATGATAAATTGGTAGGATCTTACGATCTCGATCCGATCTTACGATCTCGATCTTGCAAAGACAAAAACGATCCCAGGTGGGATCGCGATCTTGACAGCCTTGGTTTTCTGCTTTATTAGGTTTTGTTTTATAGTTTTGTTAAACATCATATCATTATGTCATGTATACCGTTTTCAGTGTCTTCTTCTTTTGATACTCGCTCCTTACTTCCTGCTGATTGTGTCGCGTTCGATCACATTTGACATGATATAAACGTTTAGTCATTTTTATCTTGCTGATTGTGCTCCTTACTTACTGCTGATTTTGTCTTGCTTAGGCATTTTTATACTATGAGGCTTTTTCCTTTTAGTTTATCTCATTCTGTATGTTTAGTGTTATTACTGTTTTTCTATCATGATATGTTATGTTTGGTTTTGCAAATTTCACATAGCTTTTATTTTGCTCTTATTCATTAGCTTAGGTTTGGTCTTATTATTGCTACTTTTTTTCAACATGATTAGTTTTACTGCCATTTTTTGTCCTTTTTGCTGTTGCTGCGCTTGCTACCAAGTACTTTCAACTTGAATGGGTTTTGTTTTTGTTGTTGTGTTTATTACTTAATATTGATTGTGCTTGTTGAATTTGAGAATAAGCAAATTGTTTATATATAATTGCTGGTGTTTGTTCTTTCTTTAGGCATTTTTATACTACGAAGATTTTTGCTCATAGCCGTTACCTTTTGTCCTTTTAGTTGATCTCATATTTGTATGTTTATTGTTCATTTTTCCGCATGTTGTTTAATTTTTATTGGTAATACGCAAGATAACATCCTGTAGAGTTTTCAAACAATTCTCACATAACATCCCTGTCAAACCATTGGCAGTATACATCCTTATCGTTAGGCAAACGTTTGCCACAATACATCCCCGAGACGACTATGGCAAATATTTTTTTCCTTATCTTCTCACGAGGGATGTATTGCGTAAAAAAAACCACAGGGATGTATTTGAAAATATTTTTTTAATTTTTGTTTTAATTTTTTTTGTTTTATGGATTTTTTTTATTTTTTTATTTTTTTAAAGAGTAAATTACATACTTCGAAAAAAAAAGGTTTTAAAGTTTTTATAAATAAACTATTGCAGTTTACTCAAATTATATACTTCGAAAATTTATAAAAATTTGTACTTCGAAAAAAAATATTTATACTTGTAAAATATTTTTTAATTTTTGATAAAATAAAAAATTTTATACATCGAAAATTTGTATAAAAGTATATCTTCGAAAAATTGTATATAAAAAATTTTTTAAAAATTTTTTTATATTTCATAAAAAATATTTCGTTAGAAATTTTTATAAAATAAAAAATTTTATAACTTCGAAATTTTTATAAAAGTAATCTTCGAAATTTTTAAAAATTTTTTATAAGGATGAAAATTTTTATATAATTAACACCAAATTACAAGGATTGTGAATTATTTGGTGTAGATAAGTTGTGTATATCGGTTCATAAACACGCTTTCTTATCTGTATAAATATGATTTTTTTTGCAGTTTTTGGGGATGATTATTTTGCGAGAAAATGTTGATAGATATGGTGTCAGAATGGTTGAATTAGTTGCTTAAGTGACATATTTTATGATGCTAGATATGAAAGTTTGTGTAGCTGTTATGTGATTTTGCTACTTTTATTTATCTTACATTGCTTAATTAGCATGTTTTTTTTATCAAAAAAATTATCTTTATGAAATCCGACAACGCGCAAATTGTTTCATTATGTTTGTGCTGTCTATAACCATGGATTTGTTTTGAGTTGTGAATCTGGTAATTTGGTGTTGTGTCTATGACTCTTTTACTATAGCTCGGTTAAGCTTTGAAGTTTTCCATTGAGTTGCATTTAAGCTGTTCTTACGATACTACTTTATTTGTTTTGTTAGCTTTTTTTACTAGTATTTATGTTTGTTCTAAATTCACTATTCTGATTATATGCTCTTGTTGTGTTTTCAGCTTGATTAGGTTTTGTTAAACATCATATCATTATGTCTTGTATACCGTTTTTGGTGTCTTCTTACTGTGATACTTGCTCCTTACTTCCTACTCATTGTGTCATGTTCGATCACGTTTTACATGATATAAACGTTTATCTGGTTTTGTCTTTCTTAGGCATTTTTATACTACGAGATTTTTGCTCATAGCCGTTACCTTTTTCCTTTTAGTTTATCTCATTTTGTATGTTTATTGTTCTTTTTTCTCATTGTTGTTTATTTTTTCTTTTTAGTTTGGAGTCAGATACCAGCACCATATCATCGATACCAGCACCATATCATCCAAACAGACATTTGTGTAAACTTTCTCAAACCATTGTTTTTTCTAGCTATGTTGTTTGAATGTTCTATTAATTTTTTGTGTCTTTATTGTTGTGCTTTTTCTTCAGCGAGGGCACGTCTTATGACATTAGTGTCATATGTAGCTGGTTTTCCACTTTTGCTGTGTTCTTGGCTTGCATATACATCTTCTTCATTTCACTCCAAACTTTCCCACGTTTTCAGATTGCCTGAGATTGCCTGTAGTGTATTTATTGTCATTACACCAACAATTCATGCTCTAGATCAGCACGCCAGGGTGCTTTATTACACCGATCGATAGTTTGGGTATTTTCTTTACAATTTCTGAGGTTGGAAGAGAGGTTTTCTCCGCTGCGGTGAGTCACAACTTATATAATTGATATCTAAAGAAAATCTTAAAGAACCTAATCGTTTTTTTTCTTTATTTTATATTACAGGTTGCCGTGTTTTTTTTGCAAATCCTGGAGTCCAAGTTCAAACAACATTATAAAGTTGAAGAATTGGGAGTTCCATTATAGTTTAGGCTGCCTTAGATATTGCATTTACACGAGTTCATGCCCTAGATAAGCACTTTAGGCTGCCTTATTACACCTACAATAATTGTCGGTGTAATAAAGCAGCCTAAATTGGTGATGTAGGGCATGAATTCTTGGTGTAAATGCAATACATATAACACAGTGCAGCGTGTAAAACTTACCAGGTGAGCCACAACCAGCTCTTTTAAATTATGAGTGTAAAAAAAGTTGTGAAACCCCTATAGTCTTGTCTAATACAATCGTTTTTTTTTTTCTTAAATTACATGTCATGTTAAAAGCCAGATTATCGCCGTTGAAGAAAGTATTTCAAAAAAAGTTGTTTCAGTTTCATTATCCGTTTGAAGTTATGCCGGTAATTTGTTATTGTTAAGATGCCATTTGTTGTCTTCGTTTTCAATGGAACTCATAATCGATATTCGTGAAGTATTACTACTGTGCTCTTTTTCATAGCATTCATATGACTCAGCATTTGATAGTTGAGAAGACCATCATTCACCTGTTTCTCCCTACACTCCCTGCCGTCAATATGGATATCCCTAGATTTGCGAACTCCCTATCCATGTTACAACGACGCAATCTACTAAGCTGTAGGCCGCATGAAGATGTTATAGATAGATAGACCATGAATTCTCCTTATCGACGTACGACTCGGCCTGAATAAGCATCATGCATGTTTAATTCGAGATCATTCTCTCTTGATTGATGACGTTGTAGAAGCATTTGTAGCCGCGTCACAGAGTAATTCTATGCTAACCAAGCGTCTGAGACAAAGATGTCTCTCTCGAAGATCTCGAGTTCTCACATGCTAAGTACGCTGAGCACGCATAGTTCCTCAATGTCAGTGAGTCAGAAACTAATAGTTTAATAAGTTCTTAAGTCTTTCAAAGCGATATAGTTTTTTTGAGAGTACAGTGAGAAGCTAATCACTTATCACCGCGTCTAAATATAGCCATTAAAATATACTCGGCAGTCAGTTATCTTTGCCCCATTATCTAGCTCCTACCCCCACGTCTAAGTGCTAAGATCTTGCCTCCATTGACTTTCCAAGTTCCACCTCATCCCAATGTTTTTGGTCAGTTATGTTTATATTTTGTTTTTGAATATTTGTCAGACTCTTGTGTATCTGGAATCTTGTTTGCTCCTATGATTTTTATGTTTCAAGTATATGTTCAAACTGAACTTTTCGTCTTTTTGTCGTGATTGTGATTCCAAAGTTTCAATTGTCGATGCGTCGTAGAAACTGGAAATGGAGGGTTCGGCCACACTAGGGGATCCATTGCGGGGGTGTTGCTCGGATGATCCATGTTACTATTATCAATGATACATTAATGAATAATAGATTGGTATCTTCGAATCTTTTTCCAGCTCACCACTATTATTGATGAGAATTTTAATCATGTTGTAAACAATGCTTAGAGACTCTTCTTAAAACCTCGATGAACCTATATGAAAAACAAGTTGTTACTGCTATATGAGTTATCCTTTTGAAAATCTACTAGTAGCCAATGATCTTGGGGCTTTCAACTAATTCTTTATTCGTTAATTGGGACTTTGTTTGCATCAAGACGAACATGAACTTTGTTAGTATTTCTTTGGAAGAATCTGTGGCGGTATTCTTTGTTGGGTTATGGTAGTTGGATTAGAACACATACGACTAGAAGTGTGTGAGACTATTGGGGGCACACACGTTAAACACTTAGAGTGCGTTTAATGCTTCACGAAAGTTTCTAGATGTAAACCAAAGTACCAAAAACGACTAAGACATGATCCTAAGGTTGTCCTAATGTTGTAGCCAGCCTAGAAGGATCTAGAGAGTGTCTAGGTTCAATGGTCCTTGGAGATAAGGGAAAGAAAGAGTTATGATAAGGTTTAAAGAGATGTTTTAGTGTTATCATGATTAGGGCTTGATGGGTATATAAACCCCTCACCCCTAGCTCATAAACACAGATCTTATAACCCTAATAACTCTAAGAAATTCGTCCCCCCCCTCCATAAACTCACAACAGCCGAATTAATAAACCCTAATTAGGGTTCTTCCATTTTCGGTACTCCTAATCCTTTTCTGTTCTATTTTGGTAGTTCCAAAAAGGAGTATTCAAGGTGCGATCTGATCCCACGACTTTCATAAGAGGTTTAGGGTATTGGTTTACTTGTTCTCAAAGCGTGACAACGGCTAGAAACGTTTAGGGTTTGGTGTGTTTGATTTTCGGTTGAATCTGCCAATTTCGGTAGAACCGAATTCGGTTCTATGTCCTATTGTGTTTGATCTTTCGCAGGTTGATGAAATTTGCCAATTTGGTAGAACCGATCTGGGTTTTAAACCTAGTATTGTCTTCCTGATTTTCGGTACAGATTACAAGGGTGGTTTCGGGTACTTGATTCAGGTTGTTTTGGTATACAAAGGTTGTTTGGGATACACGTGAAGTAAGGCTAACATCCGGGCGCATTCGATTGACGTGTTTGTGTGAGCACTCGTAGAGGTGAAAACTTATCCACTTTGTTTTATTAACATTTGATCATCAAGAGGTATGTTCCCTTTATGTTTTATTGTGTGTTAATCATATACATCATACTTGATCCATATCCGCTGCGTACTCGTAGTTGTTAATGGTTAACAGTTATTTAAATTTCAACAGTGGCATCACGAGTCAACTCATTTGGTGTTTTATGGGTTACACACATATTAAACACGCTAGGGCTGCATGAAATCTTGATTTATTTATTGTTTTATTGGAAAATTATGGCAACGATATGCAATCCTTGCCATAAATAATGAATAAACACCTAGAATCAATACTAATGTTACTTGATAATAAGAAGAATAGATTGAAATTAAAGGTTAATTAAGCTGCCATGTTATTTTATTTTTGATTTATCTCGGCCTTAAGACTCACGCAATCATGTTATATGATGGATGTGGCGATCTAGGTACTTTAGCAGAAAACCTAGTGAGAGTCTTTTGGTTCTCCGATTGGGGAAGACTCTTTTGAGAACTCGAGGCTTTATATGATTTACTGCTTTTCATTTACATGAGGAGTTTGCTCTTTTCTTCTTACTCCAATTTTTCTGTCTGTTTTAATTGCTTATATGTGATATGCCTGCTGATGCTCATTGTATTCTGCTCAAATAGACTTTATGAAACTCTTAAAACGGACTTATACTAATAGAGAAATTTGGATTGAACATGTCTAATATTTACAACGTAAGCATACTATTTGTACCTGATATACGTTATTTGCGAAACGGGGTTTTTTAGACAAATTTAATACGGACATTAAAACTATGAAATTTGATTTCTTGTGTAATTTTAGTTTTTATATGCTCAATATAGGTTTCTAAATTGTCTTTAATCTGTCTCTCCCGCACCTCACTACAATGCTTCTGCCATATGAGGGAATTATTGGAATTACTTATGTCTTCGGACGCATGTAGGAGTACAATATTGGGTTTTGATCAATTTGTATATCTTTCGACTATATTGGCAAATTTATAAAAACTAATGTTAAACAAAGGGTTTCCTTAACATATAATAGCATCATTAGTCAATTGGAAGTACGGCTCACCCATTATGGACAAACTATAAGAGAAGTTTAAGGCGGGTTGCTCAGCCTCCCCAAAAGAAGTCAGGTTTTTAATAAGCTTCACGCTAACATGTTTCTCCGCTTCTTTGTGCGCCCAAAATGGAGCTACCGAAAACATTTGAAAAAATGATGTCTATACCAAAAAGGTTAACAAAATGTTTTCTTAACTTTATGCTACAAGTTGTTTTGCATGCTTCTTGTACAAGATTTTGTCACATTTATGTGTATACCCTTGATGACATCAAATAATGTCACTTTATTATATCATTTATCCCATCTATCTTGCTTACTTTTTTATAATTATTGCATTATTTGGTACATAATTGCTTTAAAGTTGATAAATGCAGTAATTTAGGAGTGTTTTGTGAAGACAAGCTAAAATGCGCATAATTTGGAGCTAAAACAAAGACATTTAAAGATTGCTAAAATTTCACCAATATGTCGTATCCATCTTAAGAGATATGGCGTATATGCGCCAAAACTTCACAAGAAAACGCGTTTGACAATTTTAATAGGCGTACACATGTCGTCTACTACGCCGTATCCATTGAGATAACTATGCCGAAAGATTAGATACAGTAATAAGTAAATTGGGAATGATATCAAAGATTTATTACGAACGTAGCGCGCACTCCAAGGAATCCAGCCCAATACGCCGTATCGAGTCTTTTTCAGACACTATAAATAGAAGACTCAAAAAGATCGTTTTCTTGTGTGCAATATAATATTTTTATACTCCATACTCGCAAAAGACGATCTTAGAAGAGAAGATCAGCCACCAGGTCAACGCATTGATCCACGAATCCATAGAAGACTCGTGTAACTTTTTACTCTCTTAATTGTTCGATTTTATTGTTTGATTACGCTTGTATAATTACAATGATTGTGGGCTAATACCCTCGGGTATTAGCCATGTTTATAAAAGTTTAATGTTTGGTTTTGTTTCAAATCGAATTTCTTAATTTATCCTTGATTGTTTATTATGTTTTTCACACTATACTTGTTTATGTGTTTGATTATGCGGATCATATCCAATCAACTGGATCTAGTGATACGAACCAAGTAATCTAGATACTGGGATAGCTCTCCATATCGTGTTTCATATTACTAGACCAATAGGATCATAAATAACGTTTTGTCTTTGTCTTTTGATTATGAGCTTAGTTGGACCGGTAGGTGACCCGTTTATGTTTCAGCAATCATGCTTTAATTAACCTGATAAAGTTGGAATAGTGGACTACCTAGTAATAAAACACCGTCAAACAATAAGTGCGGGTAAAGTCCGTTGGGCTCGGGTTTTCAAGGGAATTCACCACTGCTTTAATTCTCTAGATTGATATAATTAAACTAAAGGATGCTTTATGCGGATGTGTTAATTGTTGACAGGATTAATTGTGTCTAGGTCTTAGGATGATGTTCCCGACTAAGTCTTAAGACTATGATATGCCGCTTCGAGATAGAAGTAAGTCATTGCACTAACAACAAAAAGCCTGCATTGACCGGATTTTAATATGGCTAATACAGTTTTCTGCATCATTTGGCTTGTACGCTTTATCTATCTTTCAATTCATCTTTCTTTTGTGTTTATTGTGTAATTGATTGGTTATTGGTTATTTGTCATCACCAAACCTGTGCCAGTCTCTCTGGCTGAAAACCCCCATATCATTAGACAACGTACATAGCATAGGTTTAACCAGTAAATAGACTAATTAAAATACTGATAGAATATAGGATTAATGTTCCACTCTTAGTGTTCGACACCCTACTTACCGCGAACTCCATCTTGACCGGGTACACTGCTCGTTAAAGTGTTGTTTTAAGTTTGTCGGTTAAATATAAATTTAAAACTTGATAATCAAATAATTGACCATACACGACAGCACATCAGGTTTTTGGTGTAACACCCCCAAACTGGGTCGCAGCGGAATGATGTGTATCCGGGAGCGTTACATTATAGATCAATAGCACAAGATATGAGATTGTGTGTTTGTTTGTGTGTTTAATTTTCTGCATTGTATATTTTGCATATTGTATGTTTATGTGCATAGTTACGGTTCGTTGTAACTTTATGAGTCGAATGCTCAATACGGCGTATTCAATTTATTGGATACGACGTATAAATTTTTTCAAACCAATACAGCGTATTCGACTCTATCATCAATACGGCGTATTCAGTTCACTGAATACGGCGTATTAAGCTATTTGACAGTTTTCTTTCCTAGCGAATTTATTACAGGTTAAAATGGATGACCCCAAATATTACTACTGGAAGAAGTATATCAGCTTGAAGGAAGAAAAAGCTCGTAGACATGGGAAAGTGTTTAATTAGGAAACTGCTAAGTATGGTAAGATATGGTATGATGAAGACGTTCATAATCTTAGATCCGTTGAAACTGAATTCCTAGCTATAGTCTTCAATAATAATGTGACATCAAATGAAACACTCTCTTGTGAACCCACGGTAAGTTCTCTTAACGATGAAATTGACTTTAGAATATCATTTGATGAATCCGACGATGAAGATTACGCGGTAGTTTTTGACAAAAACTTATTTTCTTATAAAATTTTTTCTACCCCAATGAAAAAAAAAAAAAAAAAAAAAAAAAAATTTGAAAACGGATTCGAAAAACGATAATGAAAAAGTCAATAAGCCTTTATTTCCGCCACCCGAGCCTACGGTCAGTTGTTTTGATGATTTAGACTTCTTTAAAGATTTTGAGAATGAATTTTCCAGCCATTGATTACAATGATGCTCTAACGTCTAAATCGATTCTTAACTGAACCTACTGTAATCCCTCACATATCGATTGATTTTAATTTAAACATGAAACAAACATTGTCCGAATGGATGAAGAGGAACAAAACATTTTATACTTTAATGATCTATTTTCTTTTAACTGAAATTTATCCCATGACAAAATCGAATGCGGACAATCATGATGATAAAATCGATATTAAACACTCTTCGGGGGATTTATCTGTCAAACCATTACCTAATGTAATAAATGTCGATGATGGTGCCTATGCACATGTGTCAAATAAGATTTTGGAAACAAGTCACGATACATCTAAAAATTTATCAAACTGAAACTTTTATCCAAGGAATAATTTAAATCATGACTTGGAATCATCTATAAACAAAGGGGATGTCCATTTTATATTCCTAATTAAGATTTGTATGTGCCATTGGCATCCCGTTCAACCCCAATTGTTTAAAATGATGGGATTATATTGGGGCAAGTCTAACTTAAAGACTTTCTGTAGAACAAAAGTGCTTCTGAAACAACCCGCATTTAATTGTTTGTCGCATTTAATTGTTTGAATTTTAATTTTCTGCACGAGTCTGTCTTCCCAGACATTACATACGGTGTATCGAACCCCATTGGATATGGCATATGCATGTCTAGACGTTATCAGTTTTAAAAACTTAATATTTAATTTTTAGTATTTAATTGTTTTTACAGGAACCATACGGCGTATCTTAGGGTTTGGGATACAGCGTATTGATCCATGTACAATTATGTGTCTAATTGTTTTTTGTACCATTGTAGCGAGATAGAATTTGCACTTGTCTTCTAACCTTTTACAGGACCTTGCTGAAACTATGATATGGTATATGCTGAAAAATACTTGTGTTGAACTTATCCGGGCATTTTGAAGCCCTAGTCAACACACTTTTTGCTCAAGAACTCATCATGGAGAATTATCACGAGCAAAACATCAGGGAGTTTTCCGTTCTAATTCTATTTTCCCTTATTTATTTTCATTGTTTTATCTATACAACAAGGACGTTGTATAATTTAAGTGGGGGATGGAGAATAAGAACGTGCTTGTCTTCATTTTTACAAAATAACATGTAAAGTGCTTTAAAATGAGTCAAAAATTAAAAATTTTCAGCATGACTTTTGAAAATCACATAGTTACATACCTAGCGCACTTAACCCTTGAAACATTTGTGAGAAATTAACTATTCGTTTCCAAACTGTTCCCCCCCCCCCCTTTATTACTAAAAATTCCACAAAATTATGAGTGTGCCAATGATGTAGTGGACTTTAGAACTTGGCCTGACATATCACTTGAGACCGCCATGATTAATATTATGGATTTAGATAGAAGAACATGTTAATAAATTTCTAGGATTAAACCAAATAGCCTACATGTCGTAAAAATAACTAACCACACTGGTTAGTTAAATCTCGTGTAACCCTTGATTACTCTCATTTTTAGATTAAAATCCCCTAGAACAACCTGTTGATCCATTCCTTTCTTTTTCTACACCATATTATATGTTTCGTTACACCTTTGCACCTTAGCCTACCGTGTAGATTAAGCCTATTTCTCTATGTTGCTAGTTGCTTTCGTGTAAAGTTTTGTATTTCTTGTGTCAAAGTGAAATTTTTCTATCTCTATAGTGGTCGGGAAATTGCACAATGCAATGGGAAAAATATGTAGCTCGTAAGTTTCGCTACTTTCGCGATTATGAATTATGCCCGAAGAAGAAGTGCTACATGAAAGAAAAAAAATTATCCGGATAAATTATGATACTGAAGACGGTGAAATCACACCGAGGTTTATTATGTATTGCTCAAAAAAAAAGAAGGAAGAAAAATAGTCGGTTCAAAAGAAGTTTATACCGAAGGAATCACTTGGAAGGATCAATTATTCGTTGATACGTTATCAAAATCAACAATGTAAAGTCTTGTAAAAAGTGGCCGATATCACCACTTATTATGTAAAAGTATGTAAAGAGCGAGATGTAAGGGAAGTTGACCGTTATGGGAACGCCAACTTAGGTTGTCTTTGTCATTTCTGTGATCAAGACGTCTGTCTATATGTTTGAGTCTTTGTCATGGAACGGTCGGGGGAAAGTTACTAGCAAATGTACCTTATTTGTTGGCTTAATCTATTTGTTTTGTGAATTTTACTTAACACCTATTTTGCTTCTCTTTCCTAGCAACTAACCTTAGTGTCTACTCGAACGAGGACTTGTTCGAGCATGCATGTCTATTCCGTCGTTACGGCCATGTATGCATGTCTCAGCTGCCTTGTTGGATGACGACTTTCGGTGAAAGTTAGAAGCTCCCTACCCTATATCATTCTTCATCCTAACCGTTAGTTAAACACGAACAAGGATGTGTTCGAATTGTATATGTCTATTCCGTCGTTACGGTCGTGTATGTATGATACAGTTGCCTTGTTGGTGTGGTACTTATGGTGAAAGACTGTTAAATGATCAACCGTAAGCCTTCTTAACCCAATTTAGCTTTTGACTTGTTCTTCCTCAGCTATAGCGGTGGAGATGTGTGTCTTTGCCAAGCCTATGATACAAAGCTAATCACGATCGAGCAATTGAGCATACTACTTAAATGTTACACCATAGATTAGTTGAGTGATCTAAGTGTTTTCATTTCCATATTTCATGAGGAGCTCGGTTATGTACAGGTGATTAGGACAAAACGATGCTTAAATGGAAAATCCTCAACTTCGGTTGGGACATATTTTCATAAACTAAAACTTTTTCTAAAGTCTGCTTGAGGACAAGTAGGATTCAAGTGGGGGGATATTTGATGACATCAAATAACGTCACTTTATTATATCATTTATCATATCTATCTTGCCCACTTTTATATAATTATTGCATTATTTGGTACTTAATTATTTTAAAGCTGATAAATGCAATAATTCAGGAGTGTTTTGTGAAGACAAGCTAAAAGGCGCATAATTTGGAGCTAAAACGAAGACATTTGAAGATTGCTGAAATTTCATCAATACGTCGTATCCATCTTAAGAGATACGACGTATCTGCGCCAAGACTTCACAAGAAAAAAAGCGTTTGACCAATTCCCAATACGGCGTACCCATGCTGTCTACATACGCCGTATCCATGAAGATAACTATTCGAATATACAGTAAATCAAGTAAATTGTGGAAAAGATCTCAAAGATTATACGAACGTAGCGCGTACTCCAAGGAATCCAGCCTAATACGCCGTATCGACCTTGCTGGATAACGTCGATCAAGTCTTTTTCAGACACTTAAATAGAAGACTCAAAAACGAGTTTTCAAGTGTGCAATATCAATATCTTTATATCATACACGCAAAAAAGAGAATCTTAGAAGAGAAATCACCACCAAGGTCAACATTGATCACGAATCCATATAAGACATCGAGAAATTTTTACGTCTCTTAATCTAATACATGATTTTCATTGATTGATTACGCTTGTATACTTACAATGTTGTGGGCTAAACCCTCGGTATTAGCCATCTAATGAAAGTCAATGTTTGGGTTTGTTTCAAAATAGATTCTTAATTTATCCTTGATTGTTTAATTATGTTTATCATCTCATACTTGTTTATGTGTTTTGAATATTAAGACATATCACAAGCTGATCAAATGATATGCACCAAGTAATCTAGATACCGGGATAGCTCTCCATATCGTGTTTCATATTACTGGACCAATAGATCACAAATAATTTTCTGTCTTGCTTTTGATTAGAGCTTAGTTGGACGGGTAGTATGACCCTTTTATTTTTCAGCAATCACTAGCTCTTAATTAACTGATAAAGATTGGAATATGTTAAACGATTATATAAACACCGACAACAATAAGGGTAACAGACCCCGTTGGGTTAGGGTTTTAAAATACAGGACACCACTAACTGCATTAATTCTCTAAGAATGATTAATACTAAACTAAAGGATGCTTATATGCGAAGACGTTAAATTGTGACACAAAAAGAGATTAATCGTAGTCTAGGTCTTAGGATGTATCTCTCCCGTCTAAGTCTTAAAATGATAAGCCTCTCAAGATAAGTAAGACTCATTGCACTAAAACAAACAAACCAGCATTGAACCGGATTTAATATGGCTAATACAGTTTTCTATCATTTGGCTTGTACCGCTTTTCTATCTTCTAATCTTCTTCTTTTGTGTTTATTGTGTATTGAATTGGTATTTGTTTCCACCAAACTTGTGCCAGTCTCTCAGGCTAAAAACCCCTATATCAATAGACACTGACTAATATTGATCTCCCCAAAAGAAGTCAGGTTTTTAATACGCTTCGCGCTGACCTGTTTCTCCGCTTCTTTGTGCGTCCAAAATGGAGCTACCGAGAACATTTGACAAAATGATGTCTATACCAAAAAGGTTAACAAAATGTTTTCTTAACTTTGTGCTACAAGTTGTTTTGCATGCTTCTTGTACACGATTTTGTCACATTTATGTGTATACCCTTATGTGAAATTTTAAGTCTATGCCAGCCAAAATTAGAACACGTGCATTTGGTTTGACCTCTCTGGTCAGACCTCAGGGCCTCTCCAACCCATGGCGAATTTTTTCATAGGTCAGATCTATGTCAATTTTCGCACGTTCTTTTTTGGTGGACTTAAATCGAGTTACCTGGTCAGACCTCGGACCCGAGGCATAAGATGAGACCAAATATGCTTTTGACATTACTATAAGAGTTACTAATGTCATCAGTCTCATAAAACTAAGAGTTGCATTCCATGCAATTAACGCTCGTCGCTTACCTCTTGCCCCACTTGTTTACACGTTGGTCAGACCTCCGGTAATAAGTGGGAGGTCAAGTTGGATCTTAGTCTTATTAGTAATTAATTGGGTAGTTAATTCTTTTAAGAATTTAATTATGGACAATACTAATTATTTGAACTTTTTCAGATTGTAGATGACTACCTCGTTAGCTAACAATTTGGCCTTCAGGGGTTTCTTCGAGAAACAAAAACTGATTGGACCCAACTTTATTGACTGGTATAGACAACTCAGGATTGTACTATCAGTTGAGGATAAGTTGAATTATCTAGAGCACCCTATTCCTGCTGCGCCTGTTCCAGCTCAAGCTGGTCAGCAAGTTGCTCTAGGAGCTCTTGCAGCTCATGCTGCACGGGTTAAAGGATCAAAAGAAATTGCTGGAATCATGCTCATGACCATGGAATCAGATATCCAACGAAATCTAGAAAACCTTGGTGCTTATGAGATGTTGCAGGAGTTAAAAACTCTGTTTGCTCAACAAGCTGAGGAGGAACTTCTTCAGACTATGCAAGAATTTCACTCTTGCAAGCAGGAAGAAGGGTAGTCTGTCGGCTCTTACGTTCTGAAAATGAAGAGCTATATAGACAATCTAGAGCGTTTGGGGCACCCCGTATCACTTGGCCTTGGAGTGAGTCTCATTTTGATCTCTCTGCGCAAGGAATTTGACGGTTTTGTATAGAATTACAATATGCACAGCATGGGGAAGACGATTAATGAGTTGCATGATATGCTAAAGCTCCATGAGCAAACTCTGCCCAAAAACAACGCACATGCACTTCATGCAATACGAGTAGGTAAGGTCCAGAAAGGGAACAACAAGCACAAGAAACTGCAACCCCAATTGGCTGCTAGAGGACAAAATCAAGGGAAAAGGAAGAATAAGCTCGCTTATGCTCTCAAGCCCAAGTTTCCCCCTCCACCCAAGAGGGAAGATCCTCCTAAGGACTTAGTCTGTCATCAATGCGGTGATACAGGTCATTGAAGGAGGAATTGTCCTCAGTATTTATCCGAGTTGCTGAAGAACAAGAAGCTATCTCAGGGAGCTAGCGGTTCAGGTATCTTCACTATAGAACTCTCTACGTTTCCTAATAAATCTTGGGTTTATGATACTGGTTGTGGCACTCACATCTGTAATACAACTCAGGGCCTAAGAGGAAGTAAGAAACTGAAGCCAGACGCTTTAAGATTGTACGTGGGCAATGGTCAGCGTACAACCGTTGAAGCATTTGGATCCTATCATTTATCTCTCCCTAGCGGATTAGTTATTGTTTTAAACAATTGACATTATGCTCCCTCTATTACTAGAGGGGTTATCTTAGTTTCCTGTTTGTACGATGATGGTTATGTTAACTGTTTCATGAATTCAAGTTTCTACGAATAACATGGTTTATTTTAGTGCTGTCCCAAGGGATGGTATTTTTGAAATTAATTTGTCTGATTCTTATACAAATGTTAGTTCTATGTATGCTTTAAGCAAAAAAGAGCCAAGTCAAACTTGGACTCTGCTCTCTTGTGGCACTGTCATCTTGGACACATTAGCAATAAATACATTAAGAAGTTGCAACATAATGGACTTCTTAATTCAACTGACCTTAGTGCTTTTGAAAAATGCGTTCCTTGTATGTCTGGAAAGATGACAAGAAAACCTTACACACATCAAGTGGAAAGAGCCAAAGATCTACTTGGACTAATACACACAGATGTATGTGCCCATTTAAGATCGTGTCAAGACAAGGAGCAAGCTACTTTGTCACTTTAACCGACGACTTTAGTCGTTATGGTTATGTTTACTTGTTAAAGCATAAATATGAAGTGTTTGAAATTTTCAAAGTGTTTCAAAAGGAAGTAGAAAATCAACTTGGTAAGACCATAAAATCACTACGTTCTGATCGTGGGGCGAGTATATGAGTCAAGAGTTTTTGGATCATCTAAAGGATCATGGGATTATCGCCCATCGTACTCCTCCTTACACGCCACAACACAATGGTGTGTCAGAGAGGAGAAATAGAACCCTACTAGATATGGTTCAATCCATGATGAGTCAAACAACTCTTCCAAAGTCCTTTTGGGATTATGCCCTTGAGACTGCTGCACGCATTCTCAATATGGTTCTAACTAAGAAGGTTGAAAAGACACCATACGAAGTATGGCATGGGCAAGCCCCTAAGCTGTCTTACTTAAAAGTCTGGGTTGTGAGGCACTTGTTAAGCGAGATACTCTTACCAAGCCTGACAAGTTAGAACCCAGATCTATTAAGTGTATCTTTATAGGATACCCAAAGGAAACAATGGGTTATTCTTTCTACTACCCACCCGAGAACAAAGTACTTGTTGCTCGGAATGCTAAATTCCTAGAGAATAGTCTTATAACTCAAGAAGCAAGTGGGAGTTTAGAAGATCTTGAAATTATTCAAGAAGAAGATACGCATCCTTCTATAGACACTAGCTTACATCGTGAAGAGGATGATCTAGAAATAGATAAACCTTAAAGTGATATCATTCCCATTCGTAGGTCCACAAGGACAAGACATGCCCCAAATCGTATGTGCTTATACATCGATGCTGAGGAGCATGAGTTAGGGGATCTTGGTGAACCCGCTAACTATAAAGCTACATTGTTAGACCCTGAGTCTGATAAATAGCTCAATGCTATGAATGTGGAAATGCAATCCATGAAAGACAACGAAGTTTGGGACTTAGTTGATCTTCCTCCTAACGGCAAAACCGTTAGTAGCAAGTGGCTCTTCAAGAAGAAGACCGACATAGATGGAGCTGTACACACCTATAAATCTCGTCTTATGGCGAAGGGCTATACTCAAACCTCATGGATTGATTATGAGGAAACCTTCTCTCCTGTTGCAGACATTAGAGCTATTAGGATTTTTTTTAGCCATATCCGCATTTTATAACTATGAGATTTGGCAAATGGATGTCAAGACTGCCTTCCTCAATGGATATCTCTCTGAAGAGGTCTACATGGAGCAACCTGAAGGTTTTGTCAATCTAAAATATCCAAACCGGGTATGCAAGCTGAAATGTTCCATTTATGAACTTAAGCAAGCATCAAGGCAATGGAATAAGGATTTGATGATGAAACAAAGAAATTTGGTTTCACTCAAAATCGTGATGAGCCAAGTGTATATCTAAAAGATAGTGGGAGTAATGTCACTTTCCTAATCTTGTATGTCGATGACATATTGATCATGGAAAATAACCTTCCAATGTTACAAGATGTAAAATCCTACCTTGGAAGGTGTTTTGCCATGAAAGATTTAGGTGAAGCTGCATATATTCTTAGAATCAAGATCTACAGAGATAGATCACGGCGGTTAATTGGTTTGTGTCAAAGTGCTTATATTGAGAAAATCTTAGAGATTTCACATGGAGAATTCCAAACGTGGAGGTATCCCCATGCAAGATAAGCTTAGACTGAGTAAATCACAAGGTGCCTCAACACCTGCTGAATTGAAGCGCATGCAAAATGTTTTATATGCTTCGGCTGTGGGTTCTATTATGTATGCTGTGAGATGTACTCGCTCTGATGTTGCATTCGCTCAGAACATAACAAACCGATTTTAACAGAATTCAGGTGATCTTCACTGGACTACTAGTTGAAGTAGGATTTTACCATTTATGATAAATCTGCTAACTAAGAATGCTCAGCTAAGAATAGTAGCAATACACATTAAAGAATTAGAAAACTTTAATATTTTAAGAAACTGTAAAGATGACTGTCTGAGATAGGTATGTTGTTGACTTCAAATACCTATAAAAGGAAATGTCTCATTTTTCATACTATATTCTGCAATAGTATGCAAATATACATACGACACTCATCATGGCATTCAAATTCTTCACAATTTGTGAATTTGAAACAAGTATTCGGAAAGTTTACTCAGATAACTATTTAGCTGTCTTGTAAAGAAAGAGTTGAGAATGTTGGAAACATTGGACTTCAACTTGCTAATTAGTTTCATGCATATCTGTTTTAGTATTTGGATAATTGGGATGTAAGACAATTTTTACTTTCTGATGAATAAAGATACTTGGTATTTGTTATTCATTCATATAATAATTGTTATCCTATATTTGCATGTTTAATCCATGAATGATTTATCATTCTAAATATGTCCATTGTCGGTTAACAGTATGGGAATATTGTTACATAAGGCAAATGTGAGTGTTGGTTATATTCTTTGAATATATGGATGGTTCCCGCCAAACTCATATGTTATTCACAAGGGATGCATATTGGACTCCCCAACCTTCGAAAATTACTTTATGGATCCGTTGTCATAAGTAAAATTTCGAAAATGGTTAGTTAAGTCATCCTTAGACTTGAGAATACAAACAAGTTCTGGTATGTGTGGATATCACTTTTTAATTCTAAGTCAAACGCTAACCTAAAAATGGTAGTTATAAAGGCTATTATTGGAAGTGATGTGAAGCAGCATTCACAACACTTGTATTCAACAAAGAATTTGTTCCTCCACTTGATGTGTAGTATGATACCATTGGCGCCTCTCCAGAATTAATCAGATAATTATGTGGCCGCACCCAAAGGGTAATGCAAGATGATTCTTGATTACATTTGGTATATCTGTATTAAGTTCTATAACGAGAATCTAAATGGTTAAACTATATGGAATGAGTTAGGATCCATATCCATGGTTTAACGGTATTTGAACAAAGGGATGATTATAGCAAGAGATACATAACCATGCTACTGAGAATGTTTTTGAAACTTGATCTCAGACATTTCTAGTTTTAAAAACGAATGTGAGTGTTGCTAGACGTTTCCGTCGTTAGTATATGGGCTATCTGCTACTCCAACTCCCAAGTGGGAGCTGTTGGGTTATGTTAGTTGGATTAGAACACATACGACTAGAAGTGTGTGAGCCTATTGGGGGCACACACGTTAAACACTTAGAGTGCGTTTAATGCTTCACGAAAGTTTCTAGATGTAAACCAAAGTACCAAAAACGACTAAGACATGATCCTAAGGTTGTCCTAATGTTGTAGCCAGCCTAGAAGGATCTAGAGAGTGTCTAGGTTCAATGGTCCTTGGAGATAAGGGAAAGAAAGAGTTATGATAAGGTTTAAAGAGGTGTTTTAGTGTTATCATGATTAGGGCTTGATGGGTATATAAACCCTTCACCCCTAGCTCATAAACACAGATCTTATAATCCTAATAACTCTAAGAAATTCGTCCCCCCCTCCATCAACTCACAACAGTCGAATTAATAAACCATAATTAGGGTTCTTCCATTTTCGGTACTCCTAATCCTTTTCTGTTCTATTTTGGTAGTTCCAAAAAGGAGTATTCAAGGTGCAATCTGATCCCACGGCTTTCATAGGAGGTTTAGGGTATTGGTTTACTTGTTCTCAAAGCGTGACAACAGCTAGAAACGTTTAGGGTTTGGTGTGTTTGATTTTCGGTTAAATTTGCCAATTTCGGTAGAACCGAATTCGGTTAAACCCTAGTATTGTCTTTCTGATTTTCGGTACAGATTACAAGGGTGGTTTCGAGTACTTGATTCAGGTTGTTTTGGTATACAAAGGTTTTTTGGGATACACATGAAATAAGGCTAGCATCCGGGCGCATTCGATTGACGTGTTTGTGTGAGCACTCGTAGAGGTGAAAACTTATTCACTTTGTTTCATTAACATTTGATTCATCAAGAGGTATGTTCCCTTTATGTTTTATTGTGTGTTAATTATACACATCATATTTGATCTATATCCGCTGCGTACTCGTAGTTATTAATGGTTAACAGTTATTTAAATTCCAACATTCTTCTTGATGAATACGTACGTACGTTGTCAGTATGATAGAAAACAAATATAAGAGTGGTGTTTTTGCAATATCAAAGAGCTGTTTTCGTTAGCTTTTGATGTGTGCTTATACTCTAAATCGAGTAGTTACAATAGTATAGTGAAGACTAAAGTGGTAATAGTATCTTTAGTTTTAAGAACATTAGTTGTTTTTTTGTCGATTCTTCATACCGAATACGCTTACACTAAATGATGGAAGTATATTGCACCATGGATGTTTACGAAAGAATTCCAGAATAAAATACGACCTGGACTTAGAGTTGAGAGTAATGTAGACCCAAAATTTAGTAAAGATCCAATGAACAAATCATAACCACTCATTTCCTCGTCAAAATAATAAAAACTCATTTTCCATCTCTTTTTAAAAAATAAAATATCTTGCAAACGGTAAATCCACTAACGACAAAAAATACACCATCGATACGAGTATTTTTTATCTTTCAATAGACATCCACTTTGCTACACTTTCGAATAATTTTTTTTCGATTTTTTTTCAGTCACGTCTAAAAAATCACATGTGATTGGTTCATTGGATCTTTACTAGATTTTGGGTTTATGTTAAACTTTTCCCCAGATACTTATAACCAAAATAATCCTCTAACATGATATTGTGAATAATTTAAAGCGTAACGTGATATATCGTTAATGGTTTTGAGGTTGTACGTAACAATGGCTAGAAATATTTCTATCATTCAAATTTCAAAGTAAATGAGATTTCCACACATTGCTAGCCTTTAATTCAAACCATCATAAGCAGAGGCCGAGCCAAGGGGGGATGGAGGTTAAAAAAACGAATGTGGTTTTCCCTTTTGAAGTTACATATACGCGGCATCACCATGTTAATACCGGGACCGCTTCCGACCTTTCCCTAGACATCCCCAAATGTACACACCTAGTGAGGTTCGAACAATTGGTATTTTGTTTGAAAGACAAGAACCTTAACACTTGACCATTTGATGATACGGCTAATTGGCCCGATGCTTGTATTTGATATAATTTTCAACTCGACACCTCCCAATTTCCATGATTAGTTTAAACCAAGTTACAATATAGTGTGACCAATAGGAAGCACCATATATGATCGAGTTGTATCTCTTATTGTTTGGGATGCTATCAAATACTTTTTTCAACACTATTTTGGTTAAAATTTGATATAGTTTATAAACACGCAAAAACGATATAAATACAATTTTTATGATACTTTTCGGTGTCGTAAATAAAAACGTCTTAACTCAAAATCTTGTCTTCACCCGTGATCAAAAGAGTGTAGATTACGTTGATATTGATTGCAAATCCAAACTAGAAGAAATGTACGATACTTCCCCCGTCTTAAAATTATTGTCCACAAACAAGAATTGCACAATTTAAAAAAATGCATTAATTATTGTTTTGTTTTCTACGAAAGCTAAACAAAAGATGGTTTCACCTTTTGACAATTAATTAATGTGTACTTTTGGCTAGGGGTGGCAATTCGGGTCGGGTTCAGGTTGGCGGGTTCGGGTTGGCAGGTTGGCGGGTTAGAAAACCCCAACCCGAACTTGACCCATTTAAATAATCGGGTCAGCTATGTCAACCCTAACCTGTTTACACATGACCCGAACCTGACCCATTTAACCTGTATATATACTTGAATTGGCGGGTTAAATAGGTTACACTGGTTGAATAGGTTAAACGGGTTTCGGGTTGACCCATTTAACTCGTTTTATATAGAAAAGTTGACACATTACACGGGTTAAACAGGTTAAATGGGTTTGCAGGTCGACCCGTTTAACCCATTTAACAAATATAATAAAATATATATATAAAAAATTAATTTTAGAAAAAAAATCTTAAACGGGTTGACGGGTCGACCCGATTAAATTATTCTCAACCCGAACCTAACCTATTTAATAAACGGGTCAGATGGGTCGACCCAAACCCGACCCGAAATCTATTATACTCAACCCGAACCTGTTAATTTTCGTGTCGGGTCAGAAATTGCCACCCTTACTTTTGGCCATATCAATTTTTATTAAAAGCAATATAGTAAACTTAAAGAATTACAACTAATATTTTTAGTAATTGACAATAATTTTAGAACATACTAAAAAAAAGAAGAATAATATTTTTTGGAACGGATGCACTATTAGTTACCTCGGTTTACAGGTGACTTCTACTGTACATGTCCACCAAAGGATGCATTTGCTCGATTTAACTATAGGCGTATGCATTCATAGACGGAACTTGGATGGATTTACTGGAAGGGCCGAGTGTTATATCAATTAATTCGGGCGAGAAAAAGTTGCATTAAAGTTTTGGGAGGGCCGTGGCCTTCCCCGGTCTCCACTAAGGTCCGTCCATGCATGCATCATGACATATGTCGATCATTCTTTTAATTAACTAAATTAGGAAAAAAAGATTCAACCGGTTTTTTTTTCTTTTTTTGTTGGGGAAATTGGGAAAGGTGAAAGTAAAAAACAAATGGTCGGTAGTAGTACTACTTCTTTGGTTTATGAAAATTCATACAAGAATTCGGATCTAGGTCCCATAGAATGTTGACAATACCACGAGGGAATAGGAACATAAATGCGAGTGTTTCATTTCTATATTACCCTACCCTCCCTATTTACCCATATGAATTTACTCACTCACATAGTCACACGTATTTAAAAAAAAAAAAATCACCCACTTTTCTTTTCATGAATTATGTAAGATCGTAAACGAATCGAATGTTCCGTTCGATTAAAAGTTCATTTATGATCGTTTATCTATTAATGAATGAACATGAACAAAATTTTGCGTTCATTTAATTAAATGAACGAACATGAGCACAACCTCCGTTCGTTCATTTACGTTGAACGTCCGATTATATGCTCGTTTATCTATGTTTATTTTTTTTTATGTCCAAATATTGTATATTTATATAATACATTATTCGTAAAATAGGAAAACTAAGACAAACGAACAAAAAAAGAAGCGTTCCAATACTCTAGACATTTTGTTCTTTTTTTATACATTCGTTTATTTTTGTTGGTTAATGTTCGTTTAACATCTTAATGAACAAACATGAACAATCTTATTTTGTTAACGAATGAACATGAACAAGAAACTCCGTCCCTTTAAGCGTCCGTGTACGTTATTTGTCCGGCCAAAATTACATTAATGAACACGAACAAGCCTTCATTTGTGTCCGTCTGATTCTTTTACATCCCTGATGATCAGAGCCGAGCATCATAGACCGCAACCAAACCGAACCGAGAAACTAGACTGAATCGAATTGACCGGACCGAACGGAGCATATATTGGTTCGGTCATCGGTCCATCCTTTTTTTCATTTTCGGTCTTTTGTCTGGTGCGGTCAGGTTCTCTTATGCATAACGTATCAACTATTATGTTTTATTGGATCGGATACCAATCGGACCGGAAAAGATCAACCCAGACCTGAACATTTTGGTCCGATTCTTGATCCGGAGTTTTTTTTACCAAATCGGTTTTCAATCTGGCGGTCCTGGTCGGTCCCGGTCAGATTTTCTAACCGTCTTCAGCCCTGTGCATTACATATAAAAATGTAGAATAAAAAATAAACTGAATCTGAAGCTTAAATTCAACATTTTAGCAAGCAAAGATGTTGTCCTGGTTCCTGTAGTCTTGATCTCGTGATATTAAATAGAAATCAAACAAATCGTTTGTAAAGCTAGTATTAAAGACTTAATTTTTCCTTACGTAATAAGCCACACTATGTCAATTCGATGTTACATTGTTTCAAGTACATCAATTCCTTTCAATCTTGCCTTTTATACTTGTTTCCATTCCCAAAATTTGACCCATGTTGCCCTGAATTTATAAGATTGATTTTGATATTTAAGTTTGAGAGAAATGCAATTGTTGCTTTCCATACTGAAAAATCTTTGAAATTGGGCAACTGTCTCTTAGAGCAAAATATTTTCAGACATCTAGTGATTTTTTTTTGAGTAATCAGATGTCTGGTTATCAGGTGATATGAATCAAAGACTATAGGACTTTTAACGTTGAATTAAATGTTACTAGATACTGGGTCAACCCTACCTTCAACAATGATTTCATTGCTCAGTAAGCTGTTTCCCCTATAGCAAAGATAATGCATCACATGTCAATTGTACCTCAGCCATTGGCTCTATCTCATAAATGGGTTCCCTGAATATCTGCAACATCAGCATCTGTACATTCCAAGACCTTCAGCTATCATTCATGCACTAGTTGAGTCTGTCCTAATGCTTTTTCTGTGTCAACCAAATCGGCATCCAATGCTTTACCCCGTATCAATCTTAAACTCTCTTTGCGTCTGCAATCTGTCTTTTATTCACCCTTCTTTTATCATACTGTCTTTGATGACGTGTTTTCTTCAGCAATGAACTTCATAACATTACCCCAGGTGTTGGAGTAAGTGTATCACTGAAAGTGTATGAACCTCGATCTAGTGTATTCAACAAAGTAACTGTTTTTCTATCATTGACCTGTCATAATCCAAAAATGTAAACTTTGGAATTGATGAACTTCTGGAACGGGTTTGTTTACCACCCAAAAGGCTGCCATGGATCCCCCATCTCCTTGAAATTCATCTTGTTCAAGTTGCTTTTGTAGTTAATCTATGTTAAGGAGCAATTGGAACTATGTTGAAAGTACAACATCTTGACCAATAGATTTGACATGAATTCACGTCTGAAATCCATGTTTACGATGTGAGTGCCTTTTAAATTCAGCTTGAAAGAAACTTGAAGGTATGGAATGAAGAGATCGAAATAAGCCAAGCATCTATCTTTTGCTTTGACATCTTTATTTGATTGCATGCACATCTTATTGTTTTCAGAATTCAAGCTTTCATTCCATAACTAATTGCAGGATGCAGTCTCTGATATACTGTCTTCTTTTCTCAGAACAAGTGTTTTTGTATGACAACAATCAACTTTCAATGAATCAACTTTCAATGGCTGGAATTGAGATGTGAATGATCTTCTTGTGTATGCATCAACATCATTTGTTCACAACAATTGGAGTTCGTTGTTGAGGAGAATAACTCAAGCATGTAACTGACCCGAGGGAATAAAACCCTGTTAAAGATCATTAGCATCGTAATAAATGATTGAGCATCCAATATCTTGTTGCATAACGCGCTTTTAATTTCTGAATTGAAAGCATTTTTCAAACGTTGTTCTGAGATCAGTCAAAGTATTGTGGCAATCAGTCCTAGAAAGTATATCTTTAGTAAGATGTTGTTCTAGTAAATCCAAGTCTTGAGAGAAAGTTTATCTTGAAGATAGGCATCCGTGCCATAATCTTGTAAAAGTTTCTGAGCAGAAACTTAAATAAGAGTCATTGATTTTCTTTAAGACTGTGCATGCATCTACTTCTTTGAAAGTTGTGTCCTTCTCTTGAATGTTAGAGATTTGAACACGAAGAAAACTGTGACCATTTCGAAAGAAAACTTGATGTTTGAGTTTTGGCAAATTGTAATTTAAATTGTTGACATATGAATGATGTTGTTTTTGTAAATGGAATATCGATCTTAAGGTTATGGAAGTGATTGTTTGTGGTTTCAATGAATTAACGTTCACAGGGAATTTTTACAAATCAAAATCTTATGATTAAAAAACCAGATAAAAATTAACGGATTTTACAAAATCAATAGAAAACCGTGAATGTATGATTCGGAAAATCATCGGAGTAGGCCAATGATTTAAATTGTCTAAAAAAAACAGACGAATTTCCTGGCTAGGGTTAAAGCTGTTTGTTTTAAAATAGGCTCACCAAACTTAAACCGGGCCTACAAATACAATGGGCCGTGAGCAAGAACAAAACAAGTGGCTAACACAAATTCCAAATAACTGAAAAATGTCAAATAAATCATAGTAAAACGAGTGTTTTTGGGCTTTTGAAAAATCCATAACTAGCTAAAGGAGTATACACAGCACGTAATGCCGACTCGTTTTTCTCTTCGATTTGTGAGGTCACGGGCCTGAAACGACCTTACCGGGATCAAAATTTATGGCAAGTTTTATAAACTGAAACTCCTTTTCTTCAATACAAGAATATCTAGACAAAACACAGTGCTATTATTTTTGACAAAAGACCGCAACGAATCTTGGTCAAAAACTGCAAATTCAATAAATTAATTTGTGCAGAGTAACGTCTAGTCAAAACGCAATTGATGGTCTTCAAAACCGCAACCTGTTAAGTCAAAACGCCAATGATCTAATCCAAAATCGCATGTCTTTTGTCAAAACGGCAACCGACCTATTGTCAAAACGATGCAAAAAGCGCAACGACTTTTTTGTCCAAAACGCAATGATTTTTGTCAAAACGCAACGATTTTTGTCAAAACGCAACGAATTTTGTCAAAACGCTACGACTTTTGTCAAAACGCAATGACTTTTGTCAAAACGCAACGACGAACACTCCTTCAGTTAGGGAAAACGCAGCCAAGCAAAAAATTTCAAACTTTCTTGGTAAGCTAGAACGAAACGATATTATAAAACCACTAGCCAATGGATGCACGGGAAGTGATCATAAGCCCAAAAGTACAAGTCTTTAAAACAACATTTAACCACAAAACAAAAAGATCAAGTTGAAATTTAGAAAAATTGTTTTTTTTTTTTTCTGTCTTTTTCTTTAATTCGACCAAAGAGAAAAAAAAATCAATAAACCCCACGAATCAATCACTAAACACCAAAGGATGCTATCTTTGATGTGAATAGATTCTTATCAGTCCCTAGACTAAGTCATAGGTCCATGATAAATGGAACTGAAGACATGGGTGGTTTAGTGGTCCCTAAAGAGAGTACTGAAGAGTACTTATGTATAACGTATTGTAAACCCAACTCATCATATCTAACACTCAAGTAAACCTTAATTACCCTAATTACCCATGACTAAATAAGTTTTACACACTAAGTACCCTAAAATTTAGTTAACACAACATAATTACGCCAAAAGCCAAATTATACTTAACACTTGCTAATTTTTCGTATTACCTTTCCTAATACCTTTACAAGAACCTTAGTAATACTTTTTTTACCTCAAACTTATAGATTTACACTTACCATGAATGATTATACATAAGTTACTAGCCTAATAACACCATAATGTAACATTCCGTATTTTTAGGTCATTTACGACGTCATCTATTTTACTAATTAATTTTTTTCTCGTGCGCGTTTACTTTTATTTTTAATAGTTAAGTTAAATCGCGTAAGCTATAAATTAACAATTAGCATAATCAGACACCAAACGAATTAAAGTTTTCGTCAAACAAGCAATATATTTTTTTTTACGAAAGTAATAATTAACTTTTTATATTTTATTTTTATTGGTTGCGTAAAACGTTTACGTTTCGCAATAAAATACATTTAGGCATACCCGGAAGCACCAAAACTTTTCTACGCTTCAACAAATACCCACTTTTATACCCAATACTCAAAAATCACAAAAATATATCATACATATGCATGTATAACCGGATATATAGAGATGGATACAAAAATATCTAGTTTAAAAACACCACTCCTTATTTTCATGAGATTATGTCTCATTTAGGGAACCAACAACCCTTAGTCTTCAAGTTTTGACCAAAGACCAAGACCATGGACTTCCTTAAGACCCTCATTGTGTCTCTTGGACTAGTCTTGTGGTATATATACTTGCATACTAGTTGATAAACACATACACTCTTCATTTCACTTAGCAAATCAAACAAATACTCTATTTTCCTCCTCCCTAGCTCACGGCTCAAAACCCTCAATATACACAACCCATATAAATTTTTCTACCACTTATACAAGCATACACACAACATATATAAGACCTACTAAGATGGTTTGAAGGTTAGGTTAAGTATTTTTAAGTGTTGAAGCAAAGAAAGTGAAATTAGGGTTCTTGGAAAAATTAAGGGTCCAAATCTTGCAAGCTTGGTTTAAAAATCTAAACAAGGGTTTAGATTATATTTCTCATCATATTACATCACCATAAGGTTATCTAAAACCCTTTATGTCTTTACATTTTTTATTTTATGTGTATATAAGTTCTATGTAGTGAAATCACCATTAGGATACTTTTAAACATGTAAAACATATAACTTGTAAAAGTATAATTTCTTGTAAACTAATTTTATGAACTTGTACACATGTTATATGAATGTAATATGGATCTTAGGACTCTAATATATGTATAGTCATATGATATATATAAATATATAAAAGGCTTGTTGAAAATCTACTAATAGAAAATACAAAAATAAAGTTTAAAAAGCATGTTTTTTAAGAAAACCTCCAAACATTTTGTTGAATTCGACATCCCACCTTGTCATTTTATATTTTTTATAAGATAGCACACCCAATGACGATTCCAAAATGATAAGTAAACACAAAAAAACCGATTTATAACCGAAAAAGATACGACGATTTCAGAATGTATACGTTAAATATATACTTTTATAAACTATTTGTTATAAAAATTACTAATCCCCACGAACTTATATTTTTAAAACATCATTAAGTATGATAAAAACTTTTGTAAAATACTAGAACTACCCAAATAATCTCTATAAACGGAGTATAAAACGAATAAATATAGACGACAATTACGAGATTTACTATAACTAAATCTATAAAAATAAATAAATGCTGTTATGAACAGTAAAATCACTATCACAGAAAAACTCAAATTTGAAAAACTGCATTATTTTGATAACACGTCTTAAACGAAGGCGTGGACATAAGTAAACCAAAGAAACGGACTAAAAACAATGAAAGTTTACGCCAGTTTTTAACTAAAGTATAAACTTATAAAAAAAACGTTTTACTTTTATAATTATGATTTCACCAAAACGAATAGATGGTGATTTAGCCTATATAGAGATTATTGTGGTATAAGTTAATCAAAGTACTATATTAACTAGGGAGGTTTCATAATGATGCTCTTCGGGGTGGCGTATCGACTAGTTTTGGATTACGATTAAAGTGTCCTAGCTTCTCAAACGTCACTACATTACCTCTTAATTATGATAGCCCGAAAACAATAGTATAATTAGCTATAGAACCTATAAATAACAAAGTGTATGTCTATATAACTACCTATATTGATAAGGTTGCTTCGATTCCTTCGTGACGTATTTTTATTCTATTGTGATATATCATTGTTGATATACCATTCACACGAGGCGTGAGTTCGTAGCCCCTTATTTTTACTACTTCTTTATTAAATACGGGGGAGATTACATGTTTATTTCTTTGACACAAGTTTTTCAAAACTGTATGCTATTTCCTGATTACATTATTGCTAAGTTACCGTATTGCCATTTAATTCCCCTTTATCATGAACACGTTAAATTACTTGCTGGTAAAATAACCTAGTGTTATGGTAGATCTATCTGGACTGACCATGCAGCCCCGTCATGGGTTGTGGTTTTCTATTGACCATTGACGCATTTAACATTAGAAGAAAATTCGTAGGATGTTTGGGCAACATCTGTATTGGAAAATTCATAGGATGTTTTTGTAACATCTGTAAATCCCGGTTGGGCGCCACAAAACCTAGAGTACTCTGTTTGTTATACATTTATTACGTTTAAGGTTCGATGTCCATGATCTTAGGGTAATAATACAAAGTGTGGACTATCGAATGGTTTATCATAGACTACTATTACTTAACTCTTATGTCCACACCTATTTCCTGATAAACCAATGAATTCACTCAACAATTTTGTTGAACGTTTTGCATGTTTTAATCTCAGGTGCTGAGTATAAGCTTAGATGTGGAGCCGTGACGGATATCTATTAGAGGGATTTCTATTCTTAAATCAATGAAACTTTGTCTTAAAAAATCTTAATGTCTTTAACAAACTACGGGACCTAACGTAAAAACTCTGATCTTTGTAATGACAACGAATGAAACTTATTTTTAATGTCCATTTAAGGTCTTATCTATATCTTTGTTGTTTTGCAGACGAAAGTCGCAACCCCCAATGCTACTCATTCCGCTGCTACCCCCCTCGGTGAATTTTGGGGGTGGTGACACCCGAGCATAAGATGATCTAAACATGCCTTTTAACATTATTACATGTTTACTAATTTTTGCTAGTATCATAAATCTAAGAGTTGCATAAACATGCAATTAACGCTCGTCGCTTACCTCTTACCCCACTTGTTTACGCCCTAGTCAGACCTTTGGTAATAAGTGAGAGGTCAAGTTGGATCTTAGTCTTAATAGTAATAATTGGGTAGTTAATTATTATTAAAATTTAATTTATTAAAAATACTAATTGTTTTGAACCTTTTTATTGTAGATTGACTACATCAGTCGAAACAATTCGTCTTCAAGGAGTTTTCTTTCTTTGAGAAACAAAAACTCACTGGACACAACATCATTGATTGGTAACAAAAAACTACTTTGGTACTTTCGAAAAAGAAGATAAGGAAAATTACCTTGAACCAACAATTCAATCCTATTCCTGAAGCACTTGTTGCTCCTCCTGGACAGCAAATTTCCCCATCCTTCTAAAATGATTTCGCTGCCTTCCAAACCTCTTTTCCTCCCTTGCCTCTCACGCTCCTCTCTCCTCCTGCTCCTTCTACCATCCCTCCTACCTCCTTCCTTCCTCCTTGTCTCCCTCCATCCTCTCCTCCTAAGCACCTGCGCGCGCGCTGCGGCTTGCACGCAGCTCAATGACAAATCACACAATGGCTGTCATGGGTTCAAGGGCAAAATGAAGTTGTTGTGCTTATGTTATTAACCATGAACCTAGAAATCCAACGAAATCTAGCTCATCTTGATGCTTATGACATGCTCCAGGAACTAAAAGCTATGTTTTCTAAACAAGCTGAACAGGAACTTCAGCAGACTGTGAGAGAATTTCACACTTGCAAGCAGGAGGAAGGTCAATCAGTTAGCTCACATGTTCTAAAGATGAAGGGCTACATTGAACCGTAAGAGAATTTCACGCGTGCAAACAGGAAGAAGGACAGTCTGTAAGCTCTTACGTTCTCAAAATGAAGATCTATATAGACAACTTGGAGCGTCTCGGTCATGCCATGACTCAAAACCTTTCTGTAAGCCTTATCTTGGTCTCACTAAGAAAGGAATATGATGGTTTTGTGCAAAATTATAACATGCATAGCATGGGGAAGACCGTGACTGGGTTGCATGCTATGTTGAAGCTACATGAGCAAACTCTTCCTCCAAAAGAAGTTGCACCTGCTCTTCATGCTATAAGAGCAGGAAGAATCCAGAAAAACCAAAAGAAGAAATCGCATAAGGCTGCTAAGGGGAATCAAAGAAAATGCAAAGCAAAGATGGGCTATGCACCTGTGACAGCGCCACCTTTTGCTCCCAAACCCAAGAATCCTCCAACACCTAAGAATGATAATCCAGCGAAGGACGCGATTTGCCACCAATGTGGTAAAGTAGGTCATTGGAGAAGGAATTGTCCCGTTTATCTAACCGAGTTGATGAAAAATAAGAAGTTATCTCAAGGAGCTAGCACTTCAGGTATTTTCACCATAGAACTCTATTCTTTTCCTAGTACATCTTGGGTTTACGATACGGGTTGTGATACTCATATCTGTATTACTACTCAGGATCTCATGGGAAGTAGGAAACTGAAGCCAGGAGCTTTAAGTCTGTACGTTGGCGATGGTCATCGTGCATCAGTTGAAGCAATTGGAGAATTTCACTTGTGTCTCCCTAGTGGACTAGTTTTAATTTTACACAATTGTCATTATGCTCCCTCTATCACTAGAGGCATCATTTCAGTTTCACGTTTGTACAAGGATGGTTTTGTTAACCGCTTTGAGAATGACAATTTAATTTCTGTTTCTAAGAATAATTTGATTTATTTTAATGTTATCCCACGGGATGATATTTATGAAATTGATATGTTTTCTTCTAATACAAATGATAGTTCAATTTTGCCGTTAGCAATAAAAGAGCCAAGCTTAAACTGGACTCTGCTCTCTTGCGGCATTGTCGTCTTGGACACATTAGCAAGAAACGCCTTGAGAAGTTGTAACAAGATGGACTTCTCGATTCAACTGACATCAAGTCTTTTGAAAAGTGTGTTTCATGCATGTCTGGAAAGATGGCAAGAAAACCTTATTCACATCAAGTGGAAAGGGCCAAAGATCTACTTGGACTAATCCACACCGATGTATGTGGTCCATTTAAGATTATGTCAAGACAAGGAGATAGCTACTTCTCGTTATGGTTATGTTTACTTGCTTAAACATAAACATGAAGTGTTTGAAACTTTTATAGTATTTCAAAAGGAAGTAGAAAACCAACTCGGGAAGACCATTAAGTCACTACGTTCTGATCGTGGAGGTGAATATATGAGTCAAGAGTTTTTGGATCATCTAAAGGAGCATGGGATTATTGCCCATCGAACTCCTCCTTACATGCCACAACATAATGGTGTGTCCAAGAGGAGAAATAGAACACTGCTAGACATGGTTCGTTCCATGATGAGTCAAACTACTCTTCCAAAGTCTTTTTGGGATTATGCCCTTGAGTCTGTTGCACACATTCTCAACATGGTTCCAACTAAGAAGGTTGATAAGACACCATATGAAGTATGGCATGGGCAAGCCCCTAAGCTGTCTTACTTAAAAGTTTGGGGTTGTGAGGCACTTGTTAAGCGTGATACACTTACCAAACCTGACAAACTAGAACCCAGATCTATTAAGTGTATCTTTGTAGGATACCCAAAGGAAACGATGGGATATTCTTTCTACTACCCACCTGAGAACAAAATATTTGTTGCTCGCATGCAGACTTCATTAAGAAGGTTTATGATAGCTCAAGAAGCAAGTGGGATTTAGAATATCTCGAAATTATCAAGAAGAATGTAATACAATCCTTTTTTTTAGACACTAGCTTAGATCATGAAGAGGATGATCAAGAAATTGATTAACCTCAACGTGATATCAATCCTATTCGTATGTCCACAAGGACACGCCATCCCACAGATAGATTGTGTTTATATGACGATGCTGAGAAACATGAGTTAGGGGATCTCGATGAAACCGCTAACTATAAAGCCGCATTGTCAGATCCTGAATCTGACAAATGGCTTAATGCTATGAAAGAGGAGATGCAATCCATGGAAAGATAATTAAGTCATGGGAGTTAGTTGTCTCCTCCTACTGGCAAATAGATTAGTCTAAATGGCTCTTCAAAAAGAAGATCGATATGGATGGAGAAGTACACACCTATAAAGCTCGTCTGGTAGCAAAGGGCTTCACTCTAACTCCAAGGATTGATTGTGAAGAGACCTTTTCTCCTGTAGCAGAAATTAGAGCTATTAGGATTCTTATATCCATAGCTGCATTTTATGACTATGAGATTTGGCAAATGGATGTCAAAACTTCTTCCTTAATGGATAGTCTCAATGAAGAGTATACAGAGAGCAACCATCAAGTTTTTTGTTAGCCAGAAAATTTTCAACCGTGTATCAGAGCACTAAACTTTCCATTTATGACTTAAGCAAGCAGCAGGTCAATGGAATAAACACTTGATGATGAAATTAAGAAATTTTGGATTCATCAAAAGTCGTGATGATCCATGTGTATATAAAATCTAGTGGGAGTTATTGTCACTTTTCCTAATCTTGTATGTCGAGCGACATATTGACTCTGGGATAAAAAAAAACAATAGTCCAATGTTACAAGATGTAAAATTCTATCTTGAAAGGTCATAAATGGCTCTTCAAAAAGAAGACCGACATGGATGGAGCAGTACACACCTATAAAGCTCGTCTGGTAGCAAAGGGCTTCACTCCAACTCCAAGGATTGATTATGAAGAGACCTTTTCTCCTGTAGCAGACATTAGAGCTATTAGGATTCTTATAGCCATAGCTGCATTTTATGACTATGAGATTTGGCAAATGGATGTCAAAACTTCCTTCCTCAATGGATATCTCAATGAAGAGGTATACATAGAGCAACCTGAAGGTTTTGTTAGCCAGAAATTTCCAAACCGAGTATGCAAGCTCAAACGTTCCATTTATGGACTTAAGCAAGCATCTAGGCAATGGAATAAACGATTTGATGATGAAATTAAGAAATTTGGATTCAGTCAAAATCGTGATGAGCCATGTGTATATGTAAAAGCTAGTGGGAGTTATGTCACTTTCCTAATCTTGTATGTCGACGACATATTGATCATGGGAAACAATATTCCAATGTTACAAGATGTAAAATCCTATCTTGGAAGATGTTTTGCTATGAAAGATTTAGGGGAAGCTGCATATATTCTTGGAATCAAAATCTACAGAGATAGGTCAAAGCGATTAATTGGTTTATGTCAAAGTGCTTACATTGAGAAAATCATAAAGAGATTTTATATGGAAAATTCCAAACGTGGAACGATCCCAATGCAAGATAAGCTAAAATTTAGTAAATCACAAGGTGCGTCAACACCTGCTGAAATTAGGCGCATGCAAAATATCCCATATGCTTTGGCTGTTGGATCAATTATGTATGATGTGAGATGTACTCGTCCTGATGTTGCGTTCGCTCAGAACATAACAAGTTGGTTTCAACAGAATCCAAGTGATGCTCACTTAACTGTTGTTAAGAACATTCTAGAGTATCTTCGCAATACCAAAGATATGTTTCTTGTTTACAGAGGTAATACGAAACGAGAGCTTAGGGTTTCTTGCTACACTGATGCTGGATATCTGACGGATGTTGATGACATGAAGTCTCAGACTGGATATGTATTCATTTTAAATGGAGGTGCTATTAACTGTAAAAGCACAAAGCAAATTATTTTTGCAACCTCATCTACAAATGCTGAATATATCGCTGCCTTTGATCTATCGAAAGAGGTTGTATGGATTTAAAAATTCATTTTTGGGCTTGGTGTTGTTCCCACAATTAAAGAAACCATAAATATGTATTGTGATAATACTAAAGCCATATCAATAGCAAAAGATTATGGAGTCACTAAAGGTGCAAGACATTTTCATGTAAAAGTTCACTATCTTCGTGAAACCATAGAAATGGGTGATGTGAGGATAGAAAAAGTTGACACGGATGACAACTTAGCTGACCCTTTTACGAAGGCTTTAGCATTTTCTAAGCATTCTGAATTGACTAAAAGAATAGGAATGTTACCAGCTAATAGTCTCATGTAAATCTATGTTTATTAGTATTTGGATAATTTAGAATTGTAAGACAATTTTTACTTTCTGATGAATAAAGATACTTGGTGTTTGTTTTTCATTCACATAATAACTGTTATTCCATATTTGCATGTTTAATCCATGAATAATTTATAATTCTAAATATGTCCGTTGTCGGTTAACAATATGGGAGTATTGTTACATAAGGCAAATGTGAGTGTTGGTAATATTCTTTGAATATACGGATTGTTCCAGCCAAACTCATGTGTATTCACAAGGGATGCATATTGGATACCCCACCTTCAAATATTTAATTTTGAATCCTTATCATGAGTAAATTTCAAAAAATGGTTTAAAAGTCGTCCTTAGACTGGAGATGCAAGTAAGTTCTATATGTGTTTATATCACTTTTTGAGTCTAAGTCAAACGCTATCCTAAATACGTGAGCCTATTGGGAGCACACGCGTTAAACACTTAGAGTATGTTTTATTTCATGATGAATATTTAAATAGTCGTTATTACCGTTAATTGTTTAACTAGAATAACGAACATTTAAAATATAAACCCTAAAGACAAAATTGAACAAATACCAAAACCTAGGGGTGCCTAAGTATGGCCAGCCCCTTGTGGCATTATGGATAGGTTTTTGTGTTTGATTTGGAGATAAGGGAATGGAATTGGTGTGTGATTAGGATTAGGGGATTTATAGTTCATCTTAACTTAGGGTTGGGGCACTATAAATACATTCACCCCTAAGCCTCAAATCATTCATACACAACTCTCCTAAATGCCTAAAACCCTAAAACTAATTTCGGTTTTCTTTTCTCCTATTTGATCGACCAAATTAAATCCCTAAAGGGATTTCGGTTCTTTCTTTGTTCCTTAACCGAATTCAACAAAACCCTTCCAAGGGTTTTTGGTTTTCTTGTTTCTCTTGTTTGTTGATCCAAGATTCTTACGTGGTGCTCGTTGGTGGTTTCCTAGTTTGATAGAAGCTATAAACACTAACTAGGGTTTCTTGTTATTCGGATCTAGGAATTTTGGTTCGGTTTAAAACCCTAACCGAATTAGGGTTTATTCGGTTTAATTGATTTTCAGTTCAAACTCAAGAGGTGCGTTTGGATTCGGTTACAATACGTGGTGTTTGGTTCGTGAAGGTAGACTAGCAATCAACTCATACTCGGTTGACGTGTTTGTGTAAACAACCGTAGAGGCAGTAATTTAAATGCTTATTCAGGATCTAAAAGCTTAAAGGTTAGTTTGTTTCCATTAATTGTGTGTTAATCTTATGGGCTAAAACTAGATCTATTCCGCTGCGTACTCGTAGCTAAACTGGTTACCTAGTATGTTAAGAACCAACAGTGGCATCACAAGTCAACTCGTTTTGGCATTAGGGTTACACTTTTGAATTATATCTTGTATTGAATTGTACACGCATAGATTTAATCCATATGCTTGATCTGCTACGTTTTATGTTTTATTTAAAGTCTTCTTACAAAAATGGCAAAGATTATGCAAATCCTTGCCATAATTAAATAAAATGAGTAACATCTAGATCTTGAAAACTACTAAGTGTGATTAAAAGTTAAAAGGGAATTTGAATTAAATTGTTAATTTAGTTGATTAATTGCCTTTATCCGGCTATAAGACCCACTCAATCACTTTGGTGATGTATGGGGCGATCTAGACACATTGATGAAAACCTAGTGAGGGTCTTATGGTTCTCCATTTGGGAAAGACTCGTTAGAGAACTCGAACTTTACATGTTTACTTGCTTAATTAATGTCATCTTTAGTTTTAGTCTTTTATATGCACATTTTACTTGTTTACTAGTTTACACACCTAAATTATATGCAATATGGACTAATACTTAGTGAAAGATGATATTAAAACTTGTCTATTAATTATACGTTTAAATACTTGTTCATTGTGACCTATTATTTGGTTCGTGCAAAATTTGATTTGAGAAAATTCATAAGACTCTAAACTATGAAACTTGATTCCAAGAATATTTAAAAACTAGACGCTATGGACTCATGGGAAGTACAGCTCATCGACTAGAACAAACTATAAGATAAGTTTAAGGCGAAAGTGGTCATCACTCCTAAAGAACACAGGTTTTTAATACGCTTCACGCTGACCTGATTCTCCATTTCTTTGTGCGTTCGATTGCAGTTACTGTGAACCATGGCATGTCACTACAGTGTCATTATTAAAGGTTTTTAAAAATTAGTGTTACAAAGTTGTTTTGCATGCCTCTTTGTACACATTTTCAACACATTTATGTGCATACCCCTTTGAAAATTTTAAGTCAATGCCACCCAACCAAGAACACGTGCAGTTGGTTTGGCCTATCTGGTCAGACCTCAGGGTCATTCCAAACCTATGGCAATTACGGTTCACTGGTCAGACCTCTAACTATTTTTGCGCATTCTTGCTTGGTGGACTTAAATCCGGTTACCTGGTCAGACCTCGGACTAGAGGCATAAGATGAGAATTAAACATGCTCATGACATTGTTATATGATTACTAATGTTATGACCAGTCTCATAAATCTAAGAGTTGCATTAAAATGCAATTAACGCTCGTTGCTTACCTCTTGCCCTACTTGTTTTCTCACTGGTCAGACCTCTCGTTACTGAGTAGGAGGTCAAGTTAGATCTTAGTCTTAATTAGTATATTAATTGGCTAGTTAATTCAATTAAGAATTTAATTATTGAAAATACTAATCAAATTAAACTTTTTCTAAATTGTAGATGACTACCACCGTAGTAAAAAATTCGTTATTCAGGACATTTTTTTAAAAACAAAAACTAATTGGTCTCAACTTCATGGACTGGTACCGTAATCTTCGGACTGTGCTATTAGTTAAAGACAAGTTACCATACTTGGAGCAGCCAAATCCTACTCTACCAGTTCTACCTGCTGGACAAGCAACTCCTCTCGATGTCCTTGCCACGCATCAAGCTTGGCTCAAGGCTTCGCAAGAAATTGCTAGGCTTATGCTTATGACCATGGACCCAGAGATCCAAAAGACTCTGGAGCACCTTGGTGTATATGATATGCTAAAGGAACTGGAAACATTATGTACAACAGGCAAATCAGGAACTGCTTCAAACCGTACGAGAATTCCACACGTACAAACAAGAAAAAGGATAGTTTATGAGCTCTTACATTCTCAAAATGAAGAGTTACATAGACAAACTGGAATGTCTTGGTCATGCCATGACTCAAAACCTTGCTTTAAGCTTGATCATTGTCTCTCTGAGAAAGGAATATGATGGTTTTGTTCAAAACTATAACATGCATAGCATGGGGAAGACCGTGACAGTTGCATGCTATACTGAAGCTACATGAGCAAACTCTTCCACAAAAAGATGTTGCACCTGATCTTCATATTATAAGAGTAAGAAGGGTCCAGAAAAACCAAAAGAATAAATCGCATAAGGCTGCTAAGAGGAATCAAGGGAAAGGCAAAGCAAAATGGGCTATGCACCTATGAAAGCTCCAACTTATTCTCCCAAACCCAAGAATCCTTCAACACCCAAGAAGGATAATCCTGCGAAGGACGCGATCTGCCACCAATGTGGTGAAGTAAGTCATTGGAGAAGGAATTGTCCCATTTATCTCATCGAGTTAATGAAAAAGAAGAAGCTATCTCAAGGAGCTAGCACTTCAAGTATTTTCACCATAGAACTCTGCTCTTTTCCTACTACATCTTGGGTTTACGATACAACGGGAGTTGGTACATTAATATCTATATAACTACTCAGGGGTCTCATGGGAAGTAGGAAGACTGAAGCCAGGAGTTTTAAGTCAAATACTGGGCGATGAACACGAGCAGCAGTTAAGCTATTGGAGAATTTCATTTGTTGTCCTTCCTAGTGGACATGTTTAATTTTGCCACAATTGTCATATGCACCTTTTATTACTAGAGGCATCATTTCGGTTCACGTTTTGTACAGGATGGTTTTTTGTTAACCGCTTGGAATGACAATTTAATTTCTGTTCTAAGAATAATTTGATCTTATTTTTAATGTTATACCCACAGGAATGATATTTATGAAATTGAATATGTTTTCTCTAATATACAAATGATAGTATCAATTATTCTGTTAGCAATAAAAGAGCCAAGCTAAACTTGGACTCTGCTCTCTTGTGGCATTGTCGTCTTGGACACATTAGCAAGAAACGCCTTGAGAAGTTGTAACAAGATGGACTTCTCGATTCAACTGACATCAAGTCTTTTGAAAAGTGTGTTTCATGCATGTCTGGAAAGATGGCAAGAAAACCTTATTCACATGACAATGAAAGGCCAAAGATCTACTTGGAAACCTAATCCACACCGGATGGAATGTGGTGTCCATTTAAGAATATGTCAAGACAAGGAGATAGCTACTTCTCGTTATGGTTATGTTTACTTGCTTAAACATAAACATGAAGTGTTTGAAACTTTTAAAGTATTTCAAAAGGAAGTAGAAAACCAACTCGGGAAGACTATGATCGTGGAGGTGAATATATGAGTTAAGAGTTTTTGGATCATCTAAAGGAGCATGGGATTATTTCCCATCGAACTCCTCCTTACATGCCACAACATAATGGTGTGTCCGAGAGGAGAAATAGAACACTGCTAGACATGGTTCGTTCCATGATGAGTCAAACTACTCTTCCAAAGTCTTTTTGGGATTATGCCCTTGAGTCTGTTGCACGCATTCTCAACATGGTTCCAACTAAGAAGGTTGATAAGACACCATACGAAGTATGGCATGGGCAAGCCCCTAAGCTGTCTTACTTAAAAGTCTGGGGTTGTGAGGCACTTGTTAAGCGTGATACACTTACCAAACCTGACAAACTAGAACCCAGATCTATTAAGTGTATCTTTGTAGGATACCCAAAGGAAACGATGGGATATTCTTTCTACTACCCACCTGAGAACAAAATCTTTGTTGCTCGCAATGCAGAATTCCTTAAGAATGGTCTGATAGCTCAAGAAGCAAGTGGGAGTTTAGAAGATCTTGAAATTATTCAAGAAGAAGATACGCATCCTTCTTTAGACACTAGCTTAGATCATGAAGAGGATGATCAAGAAATTGATTAACCTCAACGTGATATCAATCCCATTCGTATGTCCACAAGGACACGCCATCCCACAGATAGATTGTGTTTATACGGCGATGCTGAGAAACATGAGTTAGGGGATCTCGATGAAACCGCTAACTATAAAGCCGCATTGTCAGATCCTGAATATGACAAATGGCTTAATGCTATGAATGTGGAGATGCAATCCATGAAAGACAATGAAGTCTGGGAGTTAGTTGATCTTCCTCCTAACGGCAAAACAGTTAGTCATAAATGGCTCTTCAAAAAGAAGACCGACATGGATGGAGCAGTACACACCTATAAAGCTCGTCTGGTAGCAAAGGGCTTCACTCCAACTCCAAGGATTGATTATGAAGAGACCTTTTCTCCTGTAGCAGACATTAGAGCTATTAGGATTCTTATAGCCATAGCTGCATTTTATGACTATGAGATTTGGCAAATGGATGTCAAAACTTCCTTCCTTAATGGATATCTCAATGAAGAGGTATACAGAGAGCAACCTAACCCCCTCAAAAAAAAAAGGGAGTTTTTTTATTTTTTTTATTTTATATTTTTTTAATTTTTTTTGTTTTTTTTTTTTTATTTTTTATTTTTTTGTTAGCCAGAAAATTTCCAACCGAGTATGCCAAGCTCAAACGTTCCCATTAATGGACTTAAGGCAACATCTAGGCAATGGAATAAACGACTTGATGATGAATTAAGAAATTTGGAATAACAGTCAACAATCGTGATGACATGTGTAAATGTAAAAAGCTAGTAGGGGATTTTATGTCCACTTCCTTAATCTTGTATGTCGACGACATATTGAATCATGGGAACGAATATTCCAATGGTTGTACAAGATGTAAAATTCATCTTGAAAGATGTAATGCAGAAAGATTTAGGGGAAGCTGCATATATTCTTGGAATCAAAATCTACAGAGATAGGTCAAAGTGATTAATTGGTTTATGTCAAAGTGCTTACATTGAGAAAATCATAAAGAGATTTTATATGGAAAATCCAAACGTGGAACGATCCCAATGCAAGATAAGCTAAAATTTAGTAAATCACAAGTGCGTCAACACCCTGCTGAAATTAAGGTGCAATGCAAAATATCCCATAAATATGATTATTTTTTTTTGTTTTTTAAAATCCGGTTGTTGGAATCCCAATATGTAAATGGTGATATGTACAAACCTTCCTGATGTTGCGTTCGCTCAGAACATAACAAGTAGGTTTCAACAGAATCCAGGTGATGCTCACTTAACTGTTGTTAAGAACATTCTGAAGTATCTTTGCAATACTAAAGATATGTTTCTTGTTTACAGAGGTGATACAAAATGAGAGCTTAGGGTTTTTTGCTACACTAATGTTGGATATCTGACGGATGCTGATGACATGAAGTCTCAGACTGGATATCTGACGGATGCTGATGACATGCTACACAAAGCAAATTACATTTTTTGTCAACCATCATTACAATGCTAAATATATCGCTGCCTTTTATAACATCGCAATGCTGTATGAAATTTCAAAACATTCATTTTTTGGGCTTGGTGTTTTCCCAACACTTGAAGAAACCATAAATATGTATTGTGATAATACTTAAGCCATAGCAATAGCAAAAGATTATGGAGTCACTAAAGGTGCAAGACATTTTCACGTAAAAGTTCACTATCTTCGTGAAACCATAGAAATGGGTGATGTGAGGATAGAAAAAGTTAACACAGATGACAACTTAGCTGACCCTTTTACGAAGGCTTTAGCATTTTCTAAGCATTCTGAATTGACTAAAAGAATAGGAATGTTACCAGCTAGTAGTCTCATGAAAATCTGTGGTTTATTAAATTATTGGGATAAATTGGGAAATTGTAAGACAATTTTTACTTTCTGATGAATAAAGATACTTGGTGTTTGTTTTTCATTCACATAATAACTGTTATTCCATATTTGCATGTTTAATCCATGAATGATTTATAATTCTAAATATGTCCGTTGTCGGTTAACAATATGGGAGTATTGTTACATAAGGCAAATGTGAGTGTTGGGTTCTATTCTTTGAATATACTGATTGTTTCCCCCCTAAACTCAGTGTAATTCACAAGGGATGCATATTGGATACCCCACCTTCGAATATTTAATTTTGGATCCTTGTCATGAGTAAATTTCGAAAAATGGTTTAAAATTCGTCCTTAGACTTGAGATGCAAGTAAGTTCTATATGTGTTTATATCACTTTTTGAGTCTAAGTCAAACGATATCCTGAATAAGGTAGTCATAAAGGCTATTCTTTGGAAGTGATGTGAAGCAGCATCCACAACACTTCTATCAACAAAGAATTTTTTCCTTCCCTTGATATTGCATAAGATACCAAGAGGGGGGGGGCCCCCCCCACCCCCCCCCCCCCCCTTCTCTAGAATTAAATTTATAATAATTGTATGACCCGTGCCCAAACGGTAATACATAGATGATTCTTGGTTATTTTGATAAATACTGAATTAATTTTTATAGACGAGAAACATAAGTTAAAACTATATGGAATAGTTAGAATCCATATCCCATGGTATTAATGTATCTAGAACAAAGGGATGATGATTAAAGAAAGAAATAAAGTAACCATTATAAGCTGAGATGTTTCCTGAAACTTTATCTCAAGTATTTCTAATCTAAAGATAATTGTGTGTGTTTGCTAGACGTTGCCAATTATCAGCATATCTGCAAGCCTACTACTCCGACTCCCAAGTGGGAGCTGTTGGAACGTGTTAGTAGGTCCCGCAGTATTACGTTAAGAAAACGGAGCCTATTGGGGGGGGGGGCACACAGCGTTAAACCACTTAGAGTAAGGTTTTATTTCCATCACGATGAATATTTAAATAGTCGTTATTACCGTTAATTGTTTAACTAGAATAACGAACATTTAAAATATAAACCCTAAAGACAAAATTGAACAAATACCAAAACCTAGGGGTGCCTAAGTATGGCCAGCCCCTTGTGGCATTATGGATAGGTTTTTGTGTTTGATTTGGAGATAAGGGAATGGAATTGGTGTGTGATTAGGATTAGGGGATTTATAGTTCATCTTAACTTAGGGTTAAAGGACTATAAATACATTCACCCCTAAGCCTCAAATCATTCATTCACAACTCACCTAAATTCCTAAAACCCTAAAACTAGTTTTGGTTTTCTTAACTCCTATTTGATCGACCGAATTAAATCCCTAAAGGGATTTTGGTTCTTTCTTTGTTCCTCAACCGAATTCAACAAAACCCTTCCAAGGGTTTTCAGTTTTCTTGTTTCTCTTGTTTGGTGATCCAAGATTCTCACGTGGTGCTCGTTGGTGGTTTCCTAGTTCGATAGAAGCTATAAACCCTAAAACAAAGGGTTTTCTTATTATTCGGATGCTATAAATTTAAGTTCGGTTTTGAATACCCCTAACCGAATTAGGGTTTATTCGGTTTACTTGATTTTCTGTTCAAGCTCAAGAGGTGCGTTTGGATTCGGGTACAACATGTGGTGTTTGGTTCGTGAAGGTAGACTAGCAATCAACTCATACTCGGTTGACGTGCTTGTGTGAGCAACCGTAGAGGCAGTAATTTAACTGCTTATTCAGGATCTAAAAGCTTAAAGATTAGTTTTGTAACACCCCCATATTTGACATATAGCAGCGGAAGCTAATCTGGGGTATTACTTCATGAATCATAGTCACAATAATAGAAAACGACTCAAAAGAGGCGTTTTTGAAAGACAAGTTATTATTCATATTCATTCAGAGTTTTACAAAAGAGGGTCCCCAAAATACATTTCAAAACATAAATCGAATGATAACCGAGAACACATGGACTCATGATGTCCATGACACTCCCTGCCATAAGTTGCTCAATTACTAGAGATAAACATGCTAAAAAGTCAACACAAAGGTTGAGTGAAATTTATAGGTTTGAATTTATAATTATTGAATACAAGTTTAATAGCCAGTGAGTTACGTTGTTATACACCCATAGTTTGTGATAATTGCAACTAATACAATCATCATAGAAAACAGTTATTAATTTATTGCACTAAGCTCATGACACCAATGCGTTAACATGAAATCACCGCAGTGACATTGGGGAGGAACCTAAGTCCTTATGAAAGGTAACTTGCCAAAGTTACCATTGTTATCAAATATAGTGCGTTTGGTTACCAAAAGTATAGGTACACCAACGGGAGTCGTCACCCCCAATAGATCTATCCACAATATTCGCGTTCACTCGCAAGTGACTAATGGTTCATGATTAAGAAAAATTGGCATTGAAGGCAAACATAGGCAATAATATATCAGGATAGCATAGAGTTGGAAAAACACTTGTATTCATGGTTTATAGCATGCATCTCCCCACGGAGTTTAGAAAACATGTAAAGGTGGGACTATGAACTCACCTTATCAAGGTAGTTGATTGATTTGAAATTTAATTCAAATGGAAGTAAACAGCCTCGTCACGCAACCTGGGGTAATATGTCAAGTCTTAGTTTGATTGATTATATTCCAAAACTTTACTTTATAAAGTTTAACGATTTTTGGCTTGTTAATTTGTGAAAACATCACATCATTGTTTGGCCTATCATAATCCAGAGGTCATGTAGTAAACGTTTGAGGAGCTGGGACACTTTAAATCGTAAATCCAGCAACTCGTCAAAACGTCTGCCCAAATGAAGCCCCACACATGAAACTCCCTAGTAACGTGATACGTTATAGATTAAATGATAAGATTTTATCATTTTAAGTTTTTTCAAAAGCTAGCGGCTGATAAATTATGTTAAATATATAACATAATTGTTTTATAGTGTTTCGATCGATGAATGATAATGACAAATGTGTCAAGTTTTAATAAAATCGAGTCTTATAATATTTAAATATATTTTTATAATTTATATAAAAATATTACATTTTATACCCTTATAGTTTCAAAAATGGCAATATATACCCTTAGTTTATATATATTTACAAAGTTAATCCTTTTAATATAACTTTTAAAATCTTAAGAAGCCCTTAATTAAAAGAAGACAAAACAGCCCCTTAGAGATTATAACATAGAAAAATTACATTTTTCTTCCCACTAGTTATAAGTTTCAAAATGTTACATATAATACTCCATTTGCAATGAAATAATTTGCGAATTAAGTCCAAAAAAAAACCATAATATTGATAATTTCAAATCTGATTTCAATTTGCAGTTATAGATTATTAAAATAAGCTAAAATAAAAAACTTTATGAGCTAATGCTATGAAAAGAGTTTGTGAACTAGAAAGATCAAAATGGGCACGTTTGGTTTAGGAAAACAAAACCTCATGGGTTTGTGGGTTAAAAACATAAACAAGAGTTTATATAGGATCTAACAAGCCTTATGAAAGTTCTAAAACAGTAGGAGAGCTTATAGAACTAGTGGAATGACTTACAACTTGAAAATAGGTCAAAATTAGGGTTTTGGGTTCATACGCCTAGGAAACGAGTTTTCAAAGCTTCTCCTTCTTGATTCTTAGCTTCTAAGGGCTTGGTATCTTCTTATACTTCTTCTAGGGCTTGGTTTGGACTTGTTTAGATCATGACTTAAGGTAATATGAAGCTTTGATGGTGAATTGGAATGTATGTGTATGTTTTGGCTTATATAGGGCTAATTTAGGAGTAGTGGCCAAGTTTACATGGAGTAGGGACCAAGTTTACTTGGAGTGGTGGACAAGAGTTTTGCTTGGAGTCCAAGGTGGTGATGGAGGTGGTAGGGTGCTAGCTAGGTGGTGACTAAGGTGTGTGGGTGGTTGCTTGGTGATGACAAGAATGTGAAAGGAGGCTAGCAAGGTGGTGAATCATGGTGGTGCTTAGCAAGGTAGTAGGCAAGGTGGTGAATCATGGTGGTGCTTAGCAAGATAGTAGGATCAGTGTGCAATCATGCGAGAAGGGTGGTTGCTTGGTTAGGTTTTAGTTTCAAACTAGTTCAAGGTGTACGGGTTGTTTAGGATTTTCAGGTTAGGGTTTTGGTTTTTGGATGAGCTATGGGCTAAAATAGAGGGTAACTATAGTTCATATGTTGTGCATCAGAGTGTTGTTAGTTGTGTTTAAAAGGTTGTACGAAAATCCTTAACAAAATGGAGGGAAATGAGCTAGTTTGAATTCTATGCTTTATCGGATTGTACATTGAGCTTAAAAGAAGTTGTACATTGATTTAGGAGGGAAAATATATTTAAATATTATGTATTGATCACTTGTATACATGCTTGAAGGCTTGTACATTCATTTTGTATGTAAACATTACATGAAGTTAGGGTTTTGATATAAACGTTAATGTATAAAGTTCGTTTTATAATAACGTTTTGAAAAGTACGTTAAATAGATAATGTATGATAAAATGGAGTTTAAGACATATTGCTTGACATATTATAACGTTTACTTGATATAAACGTAGATATAGTTGGCATTGGTTGTTGCGTGAGCTCGTTTAGTTTGCTATGTAAGTTACGTTACATAGTTGAAATGAAATTAAGCAAAAAATTTCTCGAGAAAATGATTCTTATATATATCATGAGTGTAAATTACGTTGGTGAAATTTGTGAGTTGTTATAGTCTTCCCCCTTATAGAAATCTCATCTCAAGATTTAATTGGATGCAGGAGTGGTGTTTGAGAATAGATGGGGAAACTTAGCACGGATTTGATCTTCGCGTTCCCACGTAAATTCTGGTCCTCTTTTAGATTTCCATCTTACTTTGACTATAGGGATACGACTCTGTTTTAGTTGCTTGACTTCACGATCCATAATTTCTATGGGTTCTTCCACACAATTGAGTTTGTCATCGAGCCAAAGCTCTTTCATTAGAATGACGAGAGATTCGTTAGATAGGCATTTATTTAAATTAGAAATGTGGAAAGTACTATGGATATTACTGAATTCTTCACGAAGCTCAAGTTTGTATGCCACTGGACCGACCCTTTTAAGGATCTTAAATGGTCCAATGTACCGGGGGTTAAGCTTTCCTCGCTTTCCGAATCGGATGACACCTTTTCGAGGTGACACTTTCAACATAACACGATCTCCAATTTGGAATTCCAAAGGCTTTCGCCTTACATTGGCATAACTCTTTTGCCGGTTTCTTGCAGCTTGCAAGTGTTGTCAAATTTGCACTAATTTCTCGGTGGTTTCATGGATTATTTCTGGTCCCGTAAGTTTTAGCATCTCCAACTTCGGCCCAGCAATAGGTGATACTGCATTTTCGTCCCATAAGTGCCATCGAACGGGGTTTTGCCTTATACTTGGCATGGTAACTTTATTGAGGAAAATTATACCCAATGGTAAGTGTCTTTCCCCATCCCTTTTCCAAAATCTATAACACAGGCTCGAAGCATGTCTTTGAGTGTTTGGATGGTTCTTTCACTTTTTCCGGGTATCCAGCCGGTAGCTTCTTTAGCTCGAATCCAATGCACTTTACCTTTGAAAACAATTTTAAAGTTTTCACATATGTTGGAACATATCTTCGTGTGAATGCATATCCTCTTTGAATGAAAACTCATCTCGTCATGGTCATCAACATCCAATAGTTCACCCCACTTTGTAGCTATCTTTTTAAACGTTTTTCCTGACCAAAACTTAAAAGGGATTCCTTCAACATCCACCCAAGCAATTCTACCCTCAGGAGTGAAGTCATGAGACGCTTGACGTAACACCGAAAACCAAGACCCCACGCCTACATTGTCCCGAAATAGTTCTTTGGCCTTAGTGTTATCGAATTCAAGTAAAACCCATAATTCTCCCATATAACGAACAAATATGTTATCAAAACCTTCGTTACACAGAACCTTCTTAAGGTTTGATAGTGACCCAACATCTTTTACTCTACCAATCAAGGAATTAGATAAATCCTTGGAATTCAGACAATCTTCTTCCAGAACAATGACAGGAGAAGAATCCGTCTCCTTTACCATATTAGTTCCTTTCAATACGTTAACAAAAGAGTTTCTAGAATCAAAAGTACCTGCCTCTTTGCTAGGATCATAAAAAGTATTCTTACGACTCTCGTGTTTCTTCTGATTAGCAGTCTTGTATTTGTTCCCATTCTTCTGATCCCGGTTGAACCTTGCAATATTGGCATGGAGTTTGCAACGATTCAACCAAATCGTACATAAATTATTAACCAATCTCTCCACATTGAACACATTTATGAAGCGAACAAACCCAAATCGCTTGCCGTCTTTCAATCTCTTCATAGGAATAAAAGAATCAACAACGTGTCCATATTGTTTACAAGAATGAAACAGGTCCTTGGCTGAGACAGAATCCGGAAAATTCGAAACAAAAATCGATGTTGATATCTTAGCAACATCGTCCTCTTTCGATCTAAAGCTCCCCATCAAATTTATTTTTTTTGGGATTGAAGGGAGGTCTATAACCAACGATTACAATTGACAATCAATGGAGGTAAAATCTGGGGGATAAATGGTGGCAAGGAATGATTGAAAACGGAAATGGATCGATTTGGGGAGATAACTCAGATCTAAATAACTAAACCCTAGATGAGTATCCCGCCTAACACGCTCGATATGAGAGTAATCAATCAATGATTAATCTCATCTCTAAAGATACAGTTAGTATGTCTGTATTCTAATAATATCTTATTGTTTATAGTATAATAAGATATTTGTTTGCTTGTATAATAATAATAATAAAATAACAAATGTATCACAATATTTAAATTATATACATTCGTTATTTATGAAATTATATTATGCTTGTCGTATCGGACTCGTAATGATAGCAAGCAAATAAACTTATGAGTAACACTTTTTTTATGAGTTATCGAAAATCATCAAAACTAAAATGATCTTATGATCAGTATCACTATTTAACGGTTTTACATTGTGGAAACATATGCATGTGTTTTTTTATTTGATTTTGACTCTTGATTTTTAACAAATATTGGTAAAAATCTTTAACTTGTTTCAAAGGGTGTTTCCAGCGATATTTTGGAACTTGCTCATTAGTCTTCATTAAAATCCTTGCCTGATTGTAAACATTATTTATTTTGGAAACGGCAATTTTTATTTTTGCTTGTAAACACGTTACAAATTCAAAAGCATTGTCTGAATCATATATAAAAACACATCACAAATTTAACAACAAAAAAAAGACGTATATATATTTTGAAATACCTGTTCGATCTTGGGCTAGTTTTACACGAATTGCATCCATTATCTCATAATTCTGACATGCGTGGAGAATGACGTATCTTTGACAGTACTTCAGTCATATATGAAATGTTGGAACTTATGGGCTTTTATAAACAATTGTATATTATATATATATGGCACATAAACAAATGAATGAAAACAATATAGGTTTATGATGTGTTTAATTGTAATATTGATTAATATTATTGATATACGAGGCGTGCATACCCGTGCGTTGCACACGGGCTGGAGATATTATGCGGGGAATGGAATAGGTTGTGTTTGTTTCTATGTAGTCGTTGCAGGCTTGGTTGGTGGCGTAATATTAGGATAGTTAGGTTGTTTTTTTTCCCCATTATTGGGTAGTCACTATTAAATGTTTTTTGTAATTATGAACATAGGTTGTTAATTTTAGTTATGTTTTTAGTTGCTACCTATCTGTTAGGCGTTAATCTAGTTTTAAGTTAGCGATGTTGTGTGTTGGTGGATTTTCGGTGACGGGGTAAGTTGGTATGTGCTATATACATCGTGTATGTTGAGTCCGCAAGGCGTGGCGTTACTTATGTTTTGTATTGAGCGTTATGATTACATTGCGTTTGTAGTTACCAAATGTTTAACCACGGTGACGTATAGATGCGGTTAGACGCTTGAGTGGGGTAAATTTTTTTGTAATTTGGTCTTGTTAGTTAAAAGGTCATATTTTTGTTGTGTGTTTTAGTGCATTATATAATGGGAACTGTAACCGCAGGAAGTGGAAAGATGCCTTCATTATGAGCTTCAAAGTGGTTATTAAACCCAGAACTTAAAAGTGCCAAAGCCTTAAATGTGTAACTGCACAACCCTCTTGTCTTGAGCAACTCAAAAGGTTGTGCGTTCAGCATAACCGCCAGAGTACTTATGTTGCACAATGAATGTGAATGAGGTAACGTCCGTCAACACTTAATGGGAGTACGCATCACCTTGCTGCACAACACGCTGCGCAACTTGTACATTATATCAACAATAATGACAATTAATTAATGGGAGTAATCAACACTAATGACAATTAATTAATGGGAGTATGCACACGCTGCGCAACTTGTACATTGTATCAACACTAATGACAATTAAATTAGAGGACCTAAGTTTATAATATAATAATAGATAGATATGTGTCGACCCAAGATATATTGTATTGATATTAATTCAGTCTATATTGATGGAACAATTATGTGTTTGACCGTTGTATCGGTTAATGTCATTAATATGTAACTATTAATTATTTGACCATACAAGAGATTGAAACGTCATAACCATTCAATATTAAAAGAGTAAATTGCATAAATCGTCCTTAAAGTTTGGCCAAATTGCATGTTTCGTCTCAAACGTTACGAAAGTGCAAGGATTGTCCCTATGGGAAACCTTTGGTGCAAGTATCGTCCCTGCAGGGACGATACTTGCACCAAAGGTTTGCCCAAAAGTTTCCTCACAGGGACGATACTTGCACCAAAGGTTTCCCACAGGGACGATCCTTACACTTTCGTAACGTTTGGGACGAAACATGCAATTTGGCCAAATTTAAGAACGATTTATGCAATTTACTCATATTAAAACTTATGACTTATTGGTTTCTGTCGCTAGAAACTAAATGACACAAATGGGTGTCTATTTAAATATTTAAATAGTCCCAATTAATGCCTATAAATTGAAACCCCATTCCAACGTTTTCATTCAATTTATACATACAAAATACATAAATTTTATGTTCATGTGAACTTTATGTACGCTGCATAAAGTTCTATTCTTTGAGGTCGAATCCTGGGAAGAAATTAGTCACGAATCCCACCAGCGTAAATAGTGGGGACTAATATTCTTTAAGGACAGTGATTATCACGTCCTCAATTTCGTTCATAATATTAGTGAAATTTTGCCATATTCTAACAATCTTAAAGAATTATATCATGGATCAAAGTGCTGGTTTAAGGATGTTTGGAAGCGACACAATCAAACTGGACAGAATAGATTGGATGAACTTTACTCGTTGGAAGGAAAAGATGAAATTTTTGTTAACTACGTTCAAGGTTTATTATGTCCTAGAAGGGCCACCTGTTGGCGTGATGACTTAAAAGGAACAAAAGAAGCATGAACAAGATGAAACACTATGCAAAGGATACATTCTGAGTACCCTCACTGACCGTCTGTATGATCTATACACACCAATGACTTCTGCAAGGGAAATCTGGAATTCTCTTGTAGAAAAATACATCGCTGAAAAGGAAGGGGCACATAAGTTTATCACTTTTAAATTCTTTGAATTTGCCACGAAAGATAACATGTCTATTTTAGATCAAGTTCATGAATTTCTTATTCTGGTTTCTAACTTCAAAAATCTTAACATTGAAATCCCTGAAAAGTTATTGGTTAGGGCCATCATTACCAATTTACCATCTTCTTGTCACAATTACAGAAAGAAATTGATGCACACTTCAGAGGATTTTACTTTGGATCAAATTCAGAAACATTTACGAATTGAAGACGAAACTCGTATTCGTGAAAAGAATCTGAATGGTGCATCAAGTTCTAAGGTTAATTATGTTGATTCGGGAAAAAACAACAAAGGAAATGACAAGAAGAGGAAGGGTACATGGAATTCATCCAAGGATAACAAGAAAGACAAGAAACCATTGTCTGAGGTTATGTGTTACAAATGTGGTGAAAAAGGACATATCAAACGCTACTGCAAAAAATCCTAAGAAGAAAAATAAGAATTCAAACAAGAAGGATGAATTTGCTAATGAAGTAGAACAAGTTGACACCACATAAATCATTGCTATGGTTTCTGAAATGAACATTGGAATGATTCAGGAACTGCATATGGCTAGTGTGACAACAACTAATGATTGGTGGTATGATTCTAGTGCAACTACACAAGTTTGCAACAATAGAGACTTGTTCAAAACTTATAAGGAAACTGAAGATGGACATGAAGTTATGATGGGTGACAATCATACTTTAAAGGTTATTGGCTCAGGAAACGTGGAGATCCAATTCACATCTGGAAAAAAGTTAACCCTTATGAATGTTCTTCATGTTCCTAACATTAGGAAGAATCTTGTGTTCAAACATAAATTATAGGACTATGAAAGATATGTTAAAACAAGGCATTATATCCTATATTGGTAAACATAAAGATAAAATTAAGATGTCATCACTTAGAATGATTAAATGATAAATGAAAAGAAGACACTATATGTTCCAGGTTATATTGAATAAAGTGTTTACTCATAGATAAAAAGTGGCATGTTTTATTCAATATAACTCTCCTCCTATACGTTATATATTAAATGATAAGATTTTATCATTTTAAGTTTCTTCAAAAGTTAGCGGATGATAAATTATGTTAAATATATAACATAAATTGTGTTATATTGTTTCGATCGATGAATGATAATGACAAATGTGTTGGGTTTTAATAAAATAGAGTATTATAATATTTAAATATATTTTTATAATTAATATAAAACTATTACATTTTATACCCTTATAGTTTCAAAAATGGCGATATATACCCTTAGTTTATATATATTTACAAAGTTAATCCTTTTAATGTAACTTTTAACATCTTTAAACCTTTAACTTTAAAGAATGAAAAAATAGCCCCTTGGAGTTATAACTTTATAAAAATTACATTTTCAGCCCCTCTAGTTATAAGTTTTAAAATGTTACAATATATATCCCTTTGCATGAAATTATTTGCGAATTAAGTCCAAATACCATAATATTGATATTTTTTAAATCTGATTTCAATTTGCAGGTTATAAATTATTAAAATAAGCTAAAATAAGAAACTTTTACGAGCTTAAGGCTTATGAAATGAGTTTGTAAACTAGAAAGATCAAAATGGGCACGTTTGGTGTAGGAAAACCAAACCGCATGGGTTTGTGGGTTAAAAACTTAAACAAGAGTTTATATAGGGTCTAACAAGCCTTATGAAAGTTCTAAAACAGTAAAAGAGCTTATAGAACAAGTGGAATGACTTACAACTTGAAAATGGGTCAAAATTAGGGTTTTGGGTTCATACATATAGGAAACAAGTTTTCAAAGCGTCTCCTTCTTAATTCTTGGCATCTAAAGGCTTGGTATCTTCTTATACTTCTTCTAGGGCTTGGTTTAGACTTGTTTAGATCATGACTTGAGGTAACATGAAGCTTTGATGGTGAATTGGAATGTATGTGTATGTTTTGGCTTATATAGGGCTAATTTAGGAGTAGTGGCCAAGTTTACATGGAGTAGGGACCAAGTTTACTTGGAGTGGTGGCCAAGCGTTTTTCTTGGAGTCCAAGGTGGTGATGGAGGTGGTAGGGTGCTAGCTAGGTGGTGACTAAGGTGTGTGGGTGGTTGCTTGGTGATGACAAGAATGTGAAAACAGGTTAGCAAGGTGGTGAATCATGGTGGTGCTTAGCAAGGTAGTAGGCAAGGTAGTGAATCATGGTGGTGCTTAGCAAGATAGTAGTTAAGGAGGTGCATCATGGAGAAGGGTGGTTGCTAGGTTAGGTTTTAGTTTCAAACTAGTTCAAGGTGTACGGGTTGTTTAGGATTTTCGGGTTAGGGTTTTGGTTTTTGGATAAGCTATGGGCTGAAATAGAGGGTAACTATAGTTCATATGTTGTGCATTAGAGTGTTGTCAGTTATGTTTAAAAGGTTGTACGAAAATCCTTAACAAAATGGAGGGAAATGAGCTAGTTTGAATTCTATGCTTTGTCGGATTGTACATTGAGCTTAAAAGAAGTTGTACATTGATTTAGGAGGGAAAATATATTTAAATATTATGTATTGATCACTTGTACACATGCTTGAAGGTTTGTACATTCATTTTGTATGTAAACATTACATGAAGTTAGGGTTTTGATATAAACGTTAATGTATAAAGTTCGTTTTATAATAACGTTTTGAAAAGTACGTTAAATAGATAATGTATGATAAAATAGAGTTTAAGACACATTGCTTGACATATTATAACGTTTACTTGATATAAACGTAGATATAGTTGGCATTGGTTGTTGCGTGAGCTCGTTTAGTTTGCTATGTAAGTCACATTACATAGCTGAAATAAAATGAAGCAAAAAACTTCTTGTGAAAACGATTCTTATATATATCATGAGTGTAAATTACATTGGTGAAATTTGTGAGTTGTTATAGTCTTCCCCCTTAAAGAAATCTCATCCTGAGATTTAATTGGATGCAGGAGTGGTGTTTGAGAATAGATGGGGAAACTTAGCACGGATTTGATCTTCGCGTTCCCACATAAATTCTGGTCCTCTTTTAGATTTCCATCTTACTTTGACTATAGGGATACGACTCTGTTTTAGTTGCTTGACTTCATGATCCATAATTTCTATGGGTTCTTCCACAAAATTGAGTTTGTCATCGAGCAGAAGCTCTTTCTTTGGAATGACAAGAGATTCGTCAGATAGGCATTTCTTTAAATTAGAAATGTGGAAAGTACTATGGATATTACTGAATTCTTCAGGAAGCTTAAGTTTGTATGCCACTGGACCGACCCTTTTAAGGATCTTAAATGGTCCAATGTACCGGGGGTTAAGCTTTCCTCGCTTTCTGAATCGGATGACACCTTTTCGAGGTGACACTTTCAACATAACACGATCTCTAATTTGGAATTCCAAAGGCTTTCGCCTTACATTGGCATAACTCTTTTGTCGGTTTCTTGTAGCTTGCAAGTGTTGTTGAATTTGCACTATTTTCTCAGTGGTTTCATGGATTATTTCTGGTCTCGTAAGTTTTAGCATCTCCAACTTCGGCCCAGCAGACATGTGATCTGCATTTTCGACCATTAAGTGCCTCGAATGGTGCTGCCTTAATACTGGCATGGTAACTGTTATTGTAGGAAAATTCTACCAATGGTAAGTGTCTTTCCCATCCCTTTTCAAAATCTATAACACAGGCTCGAAGCATGTCTTCGAGTGTTTGGATGGTTCTTTTACTTTGTCCATCGGTCTCGGAATGATATGCCGTACTCATGTCTAATTAAGTACATAAAGCACTCTGCATTAACTACCAGAATCTGGATGTGAAATGCCTGTCATGATCCAAGATGATAGATATCGGCACTCCATGTCATAATACTATCTCTTTTATATATAACCTTGTAAGGGTCTCCATACTATCTGTCGCTTTGATGGGAATGAAATGTGCTGATTTGGTAAGGCGGTCTACAATAACCCAAATTGTGTAATGTCCGTTTGACGTTTTAGGTAGTTTTGTAACGGAGTCTATCGTTATTCGTTCCCATTTCCATGTAGGAATCTCTGGTTGTATTAGTAAGCCGGATGGCTTCTAACATTCTGCTTTAACTCTAGAACATGTTAAACACTTGCCAACATATTCAGCGATGATTGCCTTTATGTTAGGCCACCAATAGAGTTTCTTTAGAACCTGACACATCTTGTCAGAACCTGGGTGAATGGAATATTTTAATTTATGAGACTCATTCATGATCAAGTTTCTCAAACCACCAAAGAGTGGTAACCAAGTTTGATTTTTGATACAACGAGTTCCATCAAGACATACTTTAAATGCTTTGTCCATTCCTCGTAGGCTCTCAGCTTTGATGTTCTCTTCTTTGATTGCCTCAGTTAGGGCTTCGAGGATTTGTGATGGTAATTTTGGGTGAAGGGTCATGACTAATGCCCTGACTCAGAGTGGTTTGATTCGTTCCTTTCGGCTCAACGCATCTGCTACAACATTTGCCTTTCCAGGATGGTAGCGAATCTCACAATCATAATATGCGAGTAATTCTAACCAACATCGTATCTCATGTTCAACTCCTTCTGATGAAGGATATGTTGAAAGATTTTATGATCAGTGAACACAGTACACTTTGTGCCATACATATAGTGTCTTTAAATTTTAAGAGCGAACACTACTACTCCTAATTCGAGTGGAAACATGCCACTATGAGTAAATGAAAAGTTGGTTAGTTTTTACATTATTACTCTATAACCATAGGCAAAATGCCATTTATCATGCCTGGTTTTTCTCAAGTTGAGTGCCAGTAATGGCATCACTTGGAATGATTAAAAACATTCAAAACAGGTGCGTTAGTTAAACAAAATGGCATCACTTGGAATTCATAGTGCTCGTAACATATTTTGAAAGCACTCTTGGGAATATCTTCATCCTTGACTCCCAGTTGATGATAGCATGATTTTATGTCAATCTTCGAGTAAACACTCGAACCTTAAAGTTGGTCGAATAAATCGTCAATCCTAGGTAATGGGTAACGATTCTTTTCAGTGAGTTTGTTCAGCTCCCGATAATCGATACACATTCTGAAAGATCCGTCTTTCTTTTTAACAAATAAAACAGGAGCTCCTAAGGGTGAAGTACTTGGGCGGATAAAACCTTGGTCTGCTAAATCTTGTAGTTGGTTTGATAGTTCCTGCATTTTTGAAGGAGCTAATCTATAAGGTGCTTGGGCTAAAGGTGCCGCTCTTGGAATTAAATTGATTTGAAATTCTACTTGGCGAACTAGAGGAAGGCCATGTAGATCTTCAAGAAAAACTTATGGGAATTCTCTAACTACTAGGTTATCTTCTAGTCTTTTCTCGTCTGACTTCTTTTCCATTACTTAGGCTACAAAAACTTGATATCCCTTGGATATATATCTTTCTGTTTTTATACAGGATATGAGGCTTAGTCGGGTTCTACTTCGATCACCTCGGATGATTAAAGTTTCACTGTCGATTGGGATGTGGACAACTTTCTCGTCACAGATAATTCTAGCATGATACTTGGATAACCAATCCATACCAATGACGACGTTAAAACTACCAAGTTTAATTGATAGGAGATCAATTTCAAAAGGTTGGTTTAACAAGATCAGGGTGCAACCCTGGATATTAGTGCCTACTAGGTTTCCATCGGCCATTTCAATGTCATAGGTGGTATATAGTGTTATTTGTGGGATATTAATCATAGAAGCAAGAGATATGGATACTCTAACAAGCATCTAACTCATTAGGTATCACGAGGACTGGTCCACTTCTCAGTGGTTTTAGTATGATCCATAACGAGTTATCTAACTCTATAAGGATAGACTCATCTGTAAGTCTTAGATTCCATAATTTTATGCTCAATGTCTTGATTATTAATTATATCCATGATACCTAGGTACAAAGGTTTGAGAAAACCAGATAGTAAGAGAACCATAGTAATCCCGGATAAAAATATGAGTCATCACACTATAGAATATATGATAGACAACCACGACATACATAAATCAGTATCATAAAACAACGAGGTATAATGGAATCACCACTGTATTGAGTCATAAACAACTTGTCTACATATTTTACATAGTCAAAATTTGACAAGTGTTATTATTTATGTCATACATTCAGTGGTTTGATTCTAACAAAAGCTGTAAATGATAAAGATATAGTCTAGTAGTCTGGTGGACCTCCCTTCTGGTTCTTGAGCTCATGGATCTTGTCTAGAAGACTCTTCATATCTAATCGATGGTGAATCTGGATATCCTCAATGAGTATCTTTAGAGTAGAAGTCCGGACGCGAGCAAGAACAACCTCGTCGTCATGTCCCATTTGCTTTCTCTAAAATCCAGTAATCTGGGCATGGGCTTCATGAAGTTCAGATTCTAGTTTGTCAAAATCTTGCTGAATGATTACACAACCATTACCAAGACCTTCTATCTTATCTTCCATGTGCTCAATGCGATCAAGAGGGAGCTCATCTAAGTGATTCAGAATAGTCTCGATCTGCTCCTCATGACGTTCTAGAGGCATCTTATAAGAACTTTCTCCAATCTCAAATACTGGAGGTAGAGCAGAAGTAGAGGAGGATGGTCGGGGAACGGGCTCGTTTCTTAGGTGGTAAAATCTTTTTAGGAAGAAAGAAATCTTGGGGATCAAACATTAATGATGGTGACAAAATAGTTGGTGGAGCAATAGGAGCTTGTGGTAGTGGAGTAGGTGATTCATTATCAGTAGCATCATATGCTTGCATAACTTTCATATACGGATCATCGTGAAAAGGTGAGATGGCTAGTGTGGCCAAAAGATACATAGATAAATCATCTGAAGGATCAGGAGAGGTGTTTCTCAATTAGGTTGGGACATAGTCTGGTGAAGCCAGAGTATAGTTAGGAGTATTCGTAGAGGAAAAAGCATCCTCAATATCAGAATCAGATGGGACGATAATAGGGTTGGTAGATGAAGACATAATTCTAAAACAACCCAGTGGAAAAATAACATAAGTTATTTATATAATAGTATAATAGTTATGTATCATTACATACTATTTAGGAAATGCAGTGGCACAGAGGACTTTCTTGGATGGAAAAAGTAGTTATAGTTTAGGTTTAAACCTTGTTCTCTATAACCGCGGCTCTTGATACCAATCTGTAACACCCTCATATTTGACATATAGCAGCGGAAGCTAATCTGGGGTATTACTTCATGAATCATAGTCACAATAATAGAAAATGACTCAAAAGAGACGTTTGTAAAAGATAAGTTATCATTCATTATTCATCAGAGTTTTTACAAAATAGATGTCCCAAAATACATTTCAAAACATAAAGTTGAATGATAACAGGTTTGGACGTCCTCATGTCCAATGCTACTCCGTGCCATAAGTTGCTTAATTACCAAAGATACATTCTCACTTGAGGCCAGTCCATCAAGGCAATCACCTGCATAAGTTTCTTATGCAAGAGCATGACTAAATTGATGAAGCATGAATACAATTCACAATAAATTGTCTGTTACATTACATTTAGACAAGTGTTTATTATCTTTTGAATGTTTTTAACAACGAAGTCACATATTCATTTCCTATCAAATAAAACTTTGACTAGAATAACATTTCATTAATGAATCTTGACTTAATTAGTTGATAACTTAGTACATGAGTCGCATGTACCAATCCTTGCTTAAAATGCATATTCATCACTGTCCATTTCTAATTTATGCATTATATAAACAACCTTTATAGCGTATATGTCCTTGCAAACTACCCCAATAAATAACATTGCTTAATGTATGAACTTCATTCACGTAACAAAATACTGCCACTCTCATCTGTTTCTATATAGCGTTTATGTCCTTGCAAACTACCCCAATAAATAACTTCGAAAGCAGGTTCATGTTAGAATATGGCAGAATTTCACTAATATTATGAACGAAATTGAGGACGTGATAATCACTGTCCTTAAAGAATATTAGTCCCCACTATTTACGCTGGTGGGATTCGTGACTAATTTCTTCCCAGGATTCGACCTCAAAAAATAGAACTTTATGCAGCGTACATAAAGTTCACATGGACATCAAATTTATGTATTTTGTATGTATAAATTGATACATAAACCAATAATAGTCACAAGTTTTAATATTGAATAATTATGACGTTTCAATCTCTTGTATGGTCAAATAATTAATAGTCACATATTAATGACATTAACTAATACAACGGTCAAACACCTCATAACTGTTCCATCAATATACATTGAATTAATATCAATAACATATATGTTGGGTCGACACACACACACACACATATATATATATATATATATATATATATATATATATATATATATATATATCATTAATATTAACCAATATTACAATTAAACATGTTCATAAACTTATATTGTTTTAATTCATTTGTCTATGTGCCATACATATAATATACAATTGTTTATAAAAGCCCATAAGTTTCAACAATCCCCCACTTGGGTTTTATTAACAATATCCAACACATTATGCATAAATTAAGGTAGTTTTCACTTTAAACCTTAACATAGTGTATATCATTCAAATAGCCTAACAGAATCGCTGCTTTATAGCATTTGAACCATGATTCATAGTGTAAAACTCAGAAAAATAACACACATAATATGTTAATTGATGTTCATAACGTGGAAACACTATTCTGGCTATGTGTTAATCCCAGTTTCATAGATATCTCCAAAAGTAACTCACCTTTGTAGGAGCGGCACCACTCCTTATATCCACATAGGTAAAGCCCTTTAATTACTAAAGGTACACTTCATTAAGAGTATAAATACTCACCTTAAAAGTATTACTCACTATTTAGCATTAAAACTAAACTAGTGTCCAGTTGGTGATCAACACCTTGTTTTTACCACATTGAACCTTTAAGTAGATTTTATTATAAGTAAAGGTTGGGTTTCCATCGTTGCCAACTATTCAATGGGTTTCAAACCCATCTCTTTTGTAGTTCCAAAGACTATGTCTTTTGGAAGACCTTTTGTAAACGGATTCGCAAGATTCTTACAAGAGCGTATATATTCAATAGTTATTATCCCATTGGATAATAACTCTATGATATAGGCATGTCTAAGCTAATGTGTCTATACTTTCCATTATACACCTTATTATATGCCTTTGATAGTGTCGATTGACTATCACAATGTAAGAAAATGGCTGGCATTGGTTGTGTCTACAACTTTGTGTCTAACAACATATTTCTTAGCCATTCTGCTTCCTTACCCGCGGCTGCAAGTGCTAAAAACTCAGCCTCCATAGTGAAATGTGTAATACATGTTTGTTTCTTTGAACCCCAACAAACAGCCCCACCACAAAGTGTAAAAATTCAACCAGTTGTTAATTTACTATCACTACTGTCAGTTATCCAACTAGCATCTGAGTATCCTTCAAGTACAGCAGGAAAACAATCATAATATAAAGCTAATTGTCTAGTTCTTTTGAGATAACCAAAATATTTTCCAATTGCTTTCCAATGATCCTGACTTGGATTACTCGTATATCTTGATAGTTTGCAAACAGCATATGCAATATCAAGTCTAGTACAATGTGTAGCATACATTAAACAACCTATTTCACTTGCATATTTTATTTGAGTAACAACTCTTCCATTATTCTCAACCTGTTTGCAAGATGACTCATAAGGGGTGTTTGCTTCCTCTATATTCAAGTGTTGAAACTTATCTATAACCATATCAATGTAATGACATTGATTTAAAGCATAACCATTACTATGCCTTTTAACCTTTATCCCTAATATAGTATCAACCTCATTCATGTCTTTCATTTGAAAACATGAAGACAAAAACTGCTTAGTTTCATTGATACCTTTCATATTAGTTCCAACAATCAATATATCATCTACATAAAGGCATAGGATGACACCATAATCTTTTATAAACTTAGAATAAATACATCTATCAGATGAATTATGAGTAAAACCATTTGAAAGTATAGACTTATCAAATTTATCATGCCACTGTTTAGGTGTTTGTTTTAACCAATATAAATATTTTTTAATTTGCAAACTTTATTCTCATGACCAGGCAACATAAACCCTTCAGGTTGTTTATAGACTTCTTCATCTAAGTCTCCATTTAAAAAGGTAGTTTTAACATCCATTTGATGTATAGGCAAATTATAAATTGAAGCTAATGCAAAGAGCACTAATCGAAGTATATGTATCAAAGTAAACAACTTCTTGTCTTTGACTAAAGCCTTGAATTACCAACCTAGCTTTAAAAGTTTGAATGGATCCATTTGTATGGTATTTAATTCTAAATACCCATCTACACCCAATTGCTTTGGAACCTGGAGGTTAATTGAAAGTTTCATAAGTAATTGTTGGACACTAAGGATACCATTTCATTATCATTGCCTTTCTTCCAATATGCAAAATTCCTAGAGGTTTTAGCTCTTTATATGTTTTATGGTGCATCCTTACATTAAGTAGAACTGGTATTGTATTAACATCCTTTATTCTTATTATCACTGTCAACAAGGAAGATAATAGCTTGAGAATCAATAAAATCAGGATCCAAGTTTCTTTCCTTTCTAGCCCTTTCACTGCTATATAGTTAATTTTACCGTGCACTAGAGATTCTGCCATATTCACTATTATTATTAGTGTTCAAATTTGTTGATCAGGAATTATCTTGTGGGATTTGAGTCACATTTTATTTGTGCTTGTTGTATATCATGACAAAATTTTATTCTCAAAAAATTTACATATACTCTGATTCAACAATTAACTATTTGATCTAAATCTAAACATCGATAAGATTTAGAATCTTTTGCATATCCCCACTAAAATACACTTTTTATGCCTCTACGGTCCTAATTTAGAAGTATTTATAGTAACAGAAACTATTTATTGGCTAAATCAAGCCCATCTTTCTTTAAATAAAAAAAAAAAAAATACTAATATTAGGCTTCCTACCCTTCCAAATTTCATAAGGAGATACTTTTAGTTTTTTTGCAATTATTCTATTACTTACATGACATGCTGTAAGCAAGGCTTCACCCCACAAATTCTTTAGCAAGTTTGCACTGACTAACATAGCATTAATCATATCCTGCAAAACTTTATTCTTCCTCTCAGCAACACCATCATGTTGAGGTGTATATGGTGTTGTTCTTTGATGAATCAAACCTTGCGATTTACTATAGGAAGAAAATTTGGTGGAAAAGTATTCACCGCCTCTATCACTTCTTAAAATTTGTATCTTTTTGCCTTTTTGGTTTTTTACTTCAGCCTTATAAATTTTAAATGTTTCGAAGGCCTGATCTTTTGATTTCAACAAATAAACATAGGTATATCTAAAGCAATCATCAATGAAAGTTATGAAATACCTATTTCCTCCTCTAGTTAATTGTCCATTCAATTCACATATATCAGAATGTACTAACTCTAAAATTTCAGATTGTCTATCCACCTTAGGAAAAGGTCTTCTTTTCATTTTTGCTTGAACACATATTTCACATTTAAAATTTAGAGTGCACTATATGTATTACTTGTTTTATAAGAAACTTTTCACATTTGCTCAATCTTATCATTCCAGGTTCATTTACTCATAGTGGGATAATCAAAGATGTCACATATTTTAACTCTTTAACTAATGTGAATGTTTTTCATTAAAACATTTTGATACTAAATATTTTACTAAGCAATTTTTTTCCATTTTTCAATATAACTATTTGATTTATATAAAATTAAGTTTTATAAATATGTGTTAACAAATGCATTTTTTTTATTTGCTTGGGTTATAATAAAAATAATAAATTAGTAACTTGCTTAATTTATATCATGGTTTTTATTAGTTATACATTAGAGTAAAAGGATATTTTTAATATTAGAATTGATTATATGTGTTGCATTGATGTGTGAGTACGTTTATAAATGTAAACAAAGCTTTAAACTTGTAATATTTAAAATTATGTTTTATTGGTGCATTAAAAGTATTGTACAATATGCTTTATATGTTGATTACTTAAAATATTTGGGATATTAAATGAAGAAAGAGAGTGCTTTATGCATTATACGTAGTATATATAAGTCCAATCTTAATTAAATTAACTACATAAAATATATGGCTCATTTCTTACTTGTAAATGCCAAAACACCACCTTTATTCCAGATAAAGATCCAACATATTTTCCTAAAACAATATTGAGAATATTATTAGTCAGTTTGGTAATTTAATTAAATTATGAAGTACGATATTGGCTCTTAGTGAAACTTGTAGTTTAAACTTTTCGAACTTTGTCTAATGGCGTTTTAAAAACATAATGGCTTATTTTGGAAAAATATAAGATGTTGAAAATGAAATTGATAAGTTGCTACTGAAACCGCCTAAAATATATTGTCAATCCAAGTAAAAAAGGTAAACAAATAAGAGAGTAAATCAAATTACTTGGCAAAAGAAGTTTAAAAGGTTATATAAATATGATAGGTGAAATAAATACAATTGTTGGACGATCTCCTTGTCACTGCAATTATATTCTCAGGCCAATTCAACTTTGATTGATACAAGTCGTCTATATTTATATAGTCCTTTTGTTTCTTGCCAAATAAAAAATAAAAAAATCCAATAGGTCAACACATTCTATTAAATTAATATGCCGATTTTGTTTGCGGATTAACTCATAAAATATATTGTGTTATTTGTTTATGACTTTTTGTAAGGCCATTTTTCGATCGTCTTACCCAAGTTAACATAAACCTCAAGACCAGCCATTGTTGGAACAAGTTTTATGGTTAGCATAAACATATTTGGTAATCATCTTTATATTAATTTCTAAATACGAATAGAAATGAATAGTATAAAGGGTAATTATGTCTTTATGTGTTGTTTACTATAATTGCCTATTTATTTACTATAACATGTTTAACGCTTCATCTCTACAAACGTTGAAAGAAAGTAACCCACTTTACATTGTTTATTTCAACCCAATGAGAATTCAATTAAATTTTACGTTTTTCATCCATTGAATTAAGAAATGTTCAATAAAAAAAACATTTTAGATTTGTTTAATTACACACTTGAAAGGCTCTTCATTTCTTCCTCGGTTATTCCGATAAGCATGATATTTCTTATCATAGTGAATCATTGGCCTCCTAAGTGTGTGGTTTGATTTTGCTTACTGTCCATGTTCGAGATTATCAATGTCGGTTTGCCACAAATATCCTCAAAAGCTTTGGCATACTTGCTGAAAAGAAATGTGTTTAGCTTAGATCTAAAGTATGGTTCACAAGACGCATAAAGTAGTTATTCTTGGACCATACAAAAGGAGTTAAACACCATTAAGAACTTGAATACAATACAAAGCTAGGCTATTGTCTATACATAGGTGTAAGATAAGTATATATTTAAGATTTGGGGTTTCTCAAGGAAGGGTCACAAACGGTCACGACGTACCCCGGTTAGAATGCATACATTGTGAAATATGTGTGTTAGATCAGTAGATGTGTGGTTAAAACATTATGTTGGATATGACGTTTGAATATGCTTACTAAATGGTAACTTATTGTCTATATATACTACAATTGGCTTTAGGCTTATCGAATGTTAACTTATTGTCCGCTTCATAATTCATTTGTTGAATAATTATGTTTGGGCACAACAGTTACTCTAAAAGAAACTAGAGCTTTAGCTGAAGCTAGAAAAGGTCCATCAAACAAGGGAACTCTAACTTTTGAAGTTGATGAATGTTCTGGACGAATAATTGGAAAAGACAGTTAGTGGTTTATAACGAAAGGCGGATGTGTGATGCGAAAGTACGCAAAGTTAGATGGAACAACTTGGAAAAAACAACCGGATCTATTGAAGATCGAAATTATCTCTTAAACGACGGTAAGTTTGAACTTTATTGTAGCGTGTTGATTGCGATTTTTGTTATATTTTCCATCTTGAAGACCAACTATATTCCACAAGAACGTGACTTTGAAAACGATGTGAAATATGTGTTCAAGCAAAAATGAAAAAAAGACCTTTTCCTAAGGTGGATAGACAATCTGAAATTTTAGAGTTAGTACTTTCTAATATATGTGAATTGAATGGACAATTAACTAGAGGAAGAAATAGGTATTTCATAACTTTCATTGATGATTTCTCTAGATATACCTATGTTTATTTGTTGAAATCAAAAGATTAGGCCTTTAAAACATTTAAAATTTATAAGGCTGAATTAGAAAACCAAAGAGGCAAAAAGATACAAATTCTAAGAAGTGATAGAGGCGGTGAATACTTTTCCACCAAATTTTATTCCTATAGTGAATCACAAGGTTTGATTCATCAAAGAACAGCACCATATACACCTCAACAGGATGGTGTTACTGAGAGGAAGAATAAAGTTTTGTAGGATATGATTAATGCTATGTTAGTTAGTGCAAACTTGCCAAAGAATTTGTGGGGTGAAGCCTTGCTTGCAGCATGTCATGTGAGTAATAGAATAATTGAAAAGAAACTAAAAGTATCTCCTTATGAAATCTGGAAGGGTAGGAAGCCTAATATTAGTTATTTTAAAGTATAGGCTTGTTTAGCCTATTACAAGGTTCCGTTACCTAATACTTCTAAATTAGGACCTAGAGCCTTAAAAAGTGTATTTGTGGGATATGCAAAAGATTCCAAATCTTATCGTTGTTTAGATTTAGATTCAAATGCTATTGTTGAATCAAGATATGTAGATTTTTTAAGAATAAATTGTCATGATTCAACAAGCACAAATAAAATTGTGACTCAAATCCCACAAGATATTCCTGATCCAAATTTGAACTCTAACAATAAAAGGAATATGACAGAATCTTCTAGTGCACCTAGAAGAAGTGAAAGGGCTAGAAAGGAAAGAAACTTGGATCCTGATTTTATTGTTTCTCAAGCTATTATCTTCCTTGTTGAAGGTGATAATAAGAATAATGTTGTTAATAAAATACCAGTTCTACTTAATGTAGAGGATGCACCTAAAACATATAAAGAGGCTATAACCTCTAGGAATTTTGCATTTTGGAAGGAGGCAATTGATAATGAAATGGATTCCTTAGTGTCCAACAATACTTGAGAACTTTCAGATTTACCTCCAGGTTCCAAAGCAATTGGGTGTAGATAGGTATTTAGAATTAAATACCATACAGATGGATTCATTCAAACTTCTAAAGCTAGGTTGGTAATTCAAGGCTTTAGTCAAAGACAAGGAGTTGATTACTTTGATACATATACTTCGATTAGGGTGCTCTTTGTATTAGCATCAATTTATAATTTGCCTATACATGAAATGGTTGTTAAAACTGCCTTTTTAAATGGTGACTTAGATGAAGAAGTCTATAAACAACCTGAAGGGTTTGTGTTGCCCAGTCATGAGAATAAAGTTTGCAAATTAAAAAAATCTTTATATGGGTTAAAACAAGCACCTAAACAGTGGCATGATAAATTTGATAAGTATATACTTTCAAATGGTTTTACTCATAATTCATCTGATAGATGTATTTATTCTAATTTTATAAAAGATTATGGTGTCATCCTATGCCTTTATGTAGATGATATATTGATTGTTGGAACCAATATGAAAGGTATCAATGAAACTAAGCAGTTTTTTTCTTCATGTTTTCAAATGAAAAACATGAATGAGGTTGATACTATATTAGGGATAAAGGTTAAAAGGCATAGTGGAGGTTATGCTTTAAATCAATGTCATTACATTGATATGGTTATAGACAAGTTTCAACACTTGAATATAGAGGAAGCAAACACCCCTTATGAGTCATCTTGTAAACTGGTTAAGAATAATGGAAGAGCTATTGCTCAAATAGAATATGCAAGTGGAATAGGTTGTTTAATGTATGCTACACATTGTACTAGACCTGATATTGCATATGCTATTTGCAAACTATCAAGATATACGAGTAATCCAAGTCAGGATCATTGGAAAGCAATTGGAAGAGTTTTTGGTTATCTCAAAAGAACTAGACAATTAGCTTTATATTATGATTGTTTTCCTGCTGTACTTGAAGGATACTCAGATGCTATTTGGATAACTAACAGTAGTGATAGTAAATCAACAACTGGTTGGATTTTTACACTTGGTGGTGGGGCTGTTTGTTGGGGTTCAAAGAAACAAACATGTATTACACATTCCACCATGGAGGCTAAGTTTTTAGCACTTGCAGCCGCAGGTAAGGAAACAGAATGGCTAAGAAATATGTTGTTAGACATAGAGTTATGGACACAACCAATGCCAGCCATTTTCTTACATTGTGATAGTCAATCGACACTATCAAGGGCATATAATAAGGTGTATAATATAAAGTCCAGACACATTAGCTTAGACATGCCTATATCAAGGAGTTAATATCTAATGGGATAATAACTATTGAGTATATACGCTCTTGTAAGAATCTTGCGGATCCGTTTAAAAAAGGTCTTCCAAAAGACATAGTCTTTGGAACTACAAGAGAGATAGGTTTGAAACCCATTGAATAGTTTGGCTCGTGGGACCCAACCTTTACTTCAGACGTAAATCTACTTAAAGGTTCATGGGGTTTAAAAAAGTCTTGATCACCAATGGACACTATTTTAGTTTAAATGCTAAATATTGAGTAATTCTTTTAGGATGAGTATTTATACTCTTAATGAAGTGTAACTTTGGTAATTAAAGGGCTTCACCTATGTGGAGATATGTAGTGTGCGCCCTGCTAGGTGAAGTAATTTTGGCGATATCATGAATAAACTGGAATTAACACATGGCCATGATAGTGCTACCATGTTATGAACATCAATTAACATATTATGTGTGTTATTTTTCCGAGTTTAACACTAAGAATCATGGCTCAAATGCTATAAAGCAGCCATTGATTCTGTTAGGCTATTTGAAAGATATACACTATATTAAGGTTTAAAGTGAATATGCTGTTTGCAAACTGTCAAGATATACGAGTAACCCAAGTCAGGATCATTGGAAAGCAATTGGAAGAATTTTTGGTTATCTTAAAAGAACTAGAAAATTAGCTTTACATTATGATCGTTTTCCTGCTGTACTTGAAGGATACTCAGATGCTAGTTGGATAACTGGCAGTAGTGATAGTAAATCCACAACTGGTTGGATTTTTACACTTGGTGGTGGGGCTGTTTGTTGGGGTTCAAAGAAACAAACATGTATTACACATTCCACCATGGAGGCTGAGTTTTTAGCACTTGCAGCCGCGGGTAAGGAAGCAGAATGGCTAAGAAATATGTTGTTAGACATAGAGTTGTGGCCACAACCAATGCCAGCCATTTCCTTACATTGTGATAGTCAGTCAACACTATCAAGGGCATATAATAAGGTGTATAATGGAAAGTCTAGACACATTAGCCTTAGACATGCCTATATCAAGGAGTTAATATCGAATGGGATAATAACTATTGAATATATACGCTCTTGTAAGAATCTTGCGGATCCGTTTACAAAAGGTCTTCCAAAAGACATAGTCTTTGGAACTACAAGAGAGATGGGTTTGAAACCCATTGAGTAAAGTTGGCAACAATGGGAACCCAACCTTTACTTAGACTAAAATCTACTTAAAGGTTCAATGTGGTAAAAACAAGTTGTTGATTACCAACAGGACACTAGTTTAGTTTAAATACTAAATAGTGAGTAATTCTTTTAGGGTGAGTATTTATACTCTTAATGAAGTGTACCTTTGGTAATTAAAGGGCTTCACCTATGTGGATATAAGGAGTGGTGCCGCTCCTACAAAGGTGAGTTACTTTTGGAGATATCCATGAAACTGGGATTAACACATGGCCATAATAGTGCTACCATGTTATGAACATCAATGAGCATATTATGTGTGTTATTTTTCCGAGTTTAACACTAAGAATCATGGCTTAAATGCTATAAAGCAGCTATTGATTCTGTTAGGCTATTTGAAGGATATACACTATGTTAAGGTTTAAAGCGAAAACTACCTTAATTTATGCATAATGTGTTGGATATTGTTAATAAAACCCAAGTGGGGGATTGTTGGAACTTATGAGCTTTTATAAACAATTGTATATTATATGTATGGCACATAGACAAATGAATGAAAACAATATAGGTTTATGATGTGTTTAATTGTAATATTGGTTAATATTATTGATATATATGTGTTGACCCAACATATATTGTATTTATATTAATTCAATGTATATTGATGGAACAGTTATGTGTTTGACCGTTGTATTGGTTAATGTCATTAATATGTGACTATTAATTATTTGACCATACAAGAGATTGAAACGTCATAACTATTCAATATTAAAACTTGTGACTATTATTGGTTTCTGTCGCTAGAAACTAAATGACACAAATGGGTGTCTATTTAATTATTTAAAGAGTCACAATTAATGCCTATAAATTGAAGCCCCATTCCAACGTTTTCATTCAATTTATACATACAAAATACATAAATTTTATGTTCATGTGAACTTTATGTACGCTGCATAAAGTTCTATTCTTTGAGGTCGAATCCTGGGAAGAAATTAGTCACGAATCCCACCAGCGTAATTAGTGGGGGCTAATATTCTTTAAGGACAGTGATTATCACGTCCTCAATTTCGTTCATAATATTAGTGAAATTCTGCCATATTCTAACATGAACCTGCTTTCGAAGTTATTTATTGGGGTAGTTTGCAAGGACATAAACGCTATATAGAAACAAATGAGAGTGGCAATATTTTGTTACGTCAATGAAGTTGATACAATAAACTAATAAAGGTTGTTTATATAATGCATAAATTAAAAATGGACAGTGATGAACATGCATGTTAAGCAAGGATTGGTACATGCGACTCATGTACCAAGTTGTCAACTAATTAAGTCAAGATTCATTAATGAAATGTTATTCTAGTCAAAGTTTCGTTTGATAGGCAATGAATATGTGACTTGGTTGTTAAAAAACATTCAAAAGATAATAAATACTTGTCTAAATGCAATGTAACAGACAATTTATTGTGAATTGTATTCATGCTTCATCAATTTAGTCATGCTCTTGCATAAGACACTTATGCAGGTGGTTGCCTTGATGGACTGGCCTCAAGTGAGAATGTACGAGGATATTGTATCTGCAAAGAAATCATTCAGGACGTGGACATGACCCGTACTGATCTTAAGAGTGTGTCATTCATGAGGTCTGTTCAGGTAAAGAGTTAACCCCGTATAGATAGAGGATTCGTTTGGTCTTGAATAATGTTTAGGTTAAAGGGATTCTTGTCGTTTCTGTTTATGTTTCGCAGGGATCTTTCACTAAATGAGATGGATAAGATCCAAAAGGTACTTTTCTATTTATGCTTCTTGTTTTATATACTTCTAAATTATGTCTGTTCTTCATTTTAAAATATGATTTGATGCTTCATGTGTGTATATCGTTGGAGAACTACGTGCTGTTGGGATTTTAAATCTAATTAACCATTAAACACGAGTACGCAACGGAAAGTAAACACGTATAGAATTCATAATTAACAAGATTAGAGATGTGTGCCTTTTAGCAATAAATGGTACACCTTCTTGAATATACGCGTATGTATAACACCACGCGTAACCACTAGGATCAAAGTATAATCCATCTACTTCAACACACACTATACGTTCTTTAGCAAACAATTAAGTATGCTAGTACTAGTAGTGATAAGCAATAAAACCACCACGTTCTCATAGAAATCAACGATTGAAACCCTTGTGGTTTTTCCCCTTAGATCGAACCAACACAAGAACCGAAAAACCCTTTTGAGTTTTGGTTGATCGAATAAACAAAAGAGATGGAGAGAGATTTAGGGATTATGTTTTTCTAGGTCTCTTCACAATGAATCCCTTACTCTCAATTTATAGGCTAAATTCCTTGTGCTTACAAGGAAAACCCTCTCACCTCTTTAATAGGGGTTTATGACCAATTAAAAGAAAAACCGTTACTTTCTTTTTCCTTAAATGCCATATTAATAACTCATTAAATATTTACTTTAACTATTTAACATAAGTTATGCTTATCACATAAATATATTACATTTAATATATTATTTAATTGTTTTACGTATTAACGCGTGCGTCCCCGTAGGCTCGAATAAATAATCATGACATATATTAATTTATACTTGGACATATTCCAACAGCTCCTACAGCTTGGACATGTATAAATAACATAATAACATTGGTAAGCGTCTAGCAACACGCCAATGCTCCCAGAAATTTCCGAGTGTGGTTTCATAAAGGCACGGATAAATGATTTAGGTATTTACAATCTCTTTGTTTCCGATACCGTGTTAAAAATGGATATGGATCAAGGTCATTCCATTATTTAACGATTATGTTTCTCGTATATGTAACTAATCAAGATTACCGAAAATCAATGAGACACATCTACATGAGTTTTCGGGTACGACCATACACACATCTGATTAATTCTACAAGGGGCCCAATGGCATCATTCTTTAATATTTGAAGGAACAAATTCTTTATTGACTACAAGTGTCATGTCACCATGCTTCATAATCACTTCTGAAATACTCCTTAATAGCTACCTTATTCAGGATAACCAGAACCAAATCAAGAAGGATAATCCACACATGCAAGACCTACTTGCATCTCAAGTCTAAGGATTTTATAAAATCACTTACAAGATTTACTTAATGACGCCGATCCATAAAGTAAGATTCTTGTTAGTTGGGGAAATCCAATATCCATCTTATGAATATCATGTGAGTTTGGTGGACTCATCCTTAATATCTACAATATCACCAATCACTCAGAATTGTCTTAGTTTAACAACATTCCCACATTGTTAATCGACAACGGATTAATTTAGAATAATGAAAATATTATTCATGGATTAAACATGCAAATATAGGACACAATTTAAGATATAAAATAACAAAAATACCAAGTATCATTATCATAAAATAAATTGTTCAAACATCCCTTATCCAAATACTAAACACAGATCTACATGAAACTACTAGCTAAACGAAGTCCCATGCTCCTAGCATGTTGAGTAAGCTTTCCATTTGGTAAAGCCTTCGTAAAAGGATCAGCCAGATTGTCATCTGTGTGAACTTTAAGGAGTTTTATTTCGCCCAGTGCAATACTCTCGCGAACATAATGATATCTCCTATGGTAGTGTCTGGCGCCCCTCTGAACCCCCGGTTCGTTAGCGAAATGTAGTGCGGCTGAATTATCGCAAAACATTTTAATAGGTTCGTTTATTGTTGGTACGATACCAAGCCCTGAAATAAACTTTCTAATCCAAACAGCTTCCATCGCAGCTTCTGAAGCAGCTATGTATTCAACTTCTGTAGCAGACATTGCAGTAGTACTTTGCTTGGAACTTTTCCAGTCCACTGCTCCTCCATTCGAAATGAAAACATATCCTGTCTGAGATTTTGTATCATCTCTATCAGTCTCAGATCCAGCATCGCAATAGCACTCAACTCGAAGTTCAGCTTCCGGATTTCCATCATAAACCAAAAACATATCTTTAGTATTCCTTAAATACTTAAGAATGGTTTTCACAGCAGTCTAGTGAGGTTCATTAGGATTCTGTTGAAAACGGTTTGTTATATTTTGCGCGAACGCAACATCAGGTCTAGTGCATCTCACTGCATACATAATAGAACCCACAGCCGAAGCATAAGGTACATTTTGCATACGCTTCACCTCTTTAGGTGTTGAAGCACCTTATGTTTTGTTCAAGTCAAGTCTTTCTTGCATGGGGATGTGACCACGCTTGGAATTATCCATCCTATATCTCTTCAAGATCTTATCCATGTAAGCACTTTGACTAAGTCCAATCAATCGATTCGACCTATCTCTATAGATTTTGATTCTAAGAATAAATGCTGCTTCCCCTAAATCTTTCATAGCGAAACACTTTCTAAGATAATCCTTTACACTTTGTAAACTTGGAATGTGATTTCCCATGATTATTATGTCATTGACATATAAGATAAGGAATGTAACATTACTCCCACTAGCCTTTTGATATACACATGGCTCATCAAGATTTTGAGTAAATCCAAACCTTTTGATTTCCTCATCAAATCTTTTATTCTAGCTTCTTGATGCTTGCTTAAGACCATAAATGGATCTTTGAAGCTTGCATACTTTTTTAGGATGTTTAGGATCAACAAAACCTTCAGGTTATACCATATAAATGTCTTCATCAAGATGACCATTTAAGAAGGCAATTTTGACATCCATTTTCTATATCTCATAATCATAAAACGCCGCTATAGATATGAGAATCCTAATAGCCCTAATGTCAGCGACGGGTGAGAACGTTTCTTCATAATCAACCTCGTAGAGTTGAGTATAACCCTTTGCTGCAAGACGAGCTTTATAGGTGTGGACATTGCCATCCAGGTCAGTCTTTATCTTAAAAAGCCACTTACTCCCTACAGTCTTACAATTAGGAGGAAGATCGACCAAGACCCATACCATATTATCTATCATGGATTGCATTTCCGCATTCATAGCATCGATCCACTTGTCAGACTCTGAATCTAACATAGCAGCGTTATAGCTAGTGGGTTCATTAAGATCCCTTAGACTATGCTCCTCTACCTCTACATTTAGACATAAGTGTTCTAGAGCTCGATGTGTCCTTTCGGATCTACGAATCGGAATCACTTCCTCTTGAGGTGGTTTGAAGCCTTCAACCTCCATAGGAATTTTGCTAGTGATTACAGAAGGTGATGTATCTTCATCTTGAATTTCTTTAAGACCTTTGACCCTCCCACTGACTTCTTGAGTTATGAGATTTTTCTCAAAGAACTCAGCATACCTCACAACAACTATTTTGTTTTCAGGTGGGAAGTAAAAATAGTAACCCATTGTTTCCTTTAGGTATCCTATAAAGATACACTTAACAGATCTTTGTTGGAGTTTGTCAGGGGTATCCCGCTTCACAAGCACCTCACATCCCCAGACCTTTAAGTAAGACAAGTTTGGAACTTTTCCATACCATATTTCATATGGAGTCTTATCAACTTTCTTGGTTGGAACCATATTGAGAATGCGTGTTGCAGACTCTAGAGCATAATCCCAAAAGGATAACGGCAGAGTTGTAAGATTCATCATAGATCGATCTATGTTTAACAAAGTATGATTCCTCCTTTCAGACACCACATTGTGTTGTGGTGTATATGGAGGAGTAAGCTACTGGACAATTTCACAATCTTTAAGATAATCATTAAACTCTTGGCTTATGTATTTGCCACCTCGATCTGATCGAAGAGCCTTGATTGTCTTTCCGAGTTGATTTTCTACTTCATTCTTAAACACCTTTAATGTTTCAAAGACTTCATGTTTATGTTTAAGAAGATAAAAATAACCATAACGACTATAATCATCCGTGAATGTAATGAAGTAGCTAGCACCTTGTCTTGACACATGTCTAAGTGGACCACACACATCAGTATATATTATTTCAAGAAGATCAGTCGCCCTTGCGAGACGACGTGGAAATGATTTTCTTGTCATCTTACCCGATAAACAAGATACGTATTGATCAAATGACTCATCATCTGTTGATCTTAAAAGCTCTTCTTGTTGCAGCTTTTCAATACGTTTCTTGCTTATATGAACAAGAAGGCAGCGCCACAGATAAGTAGAGTCCAAATTACGTTTGGCTCTTTTAGTGCTAACGTTATAAATAGAATTATTATTTGGTATAAGATCATGCATATCAATTTCATAAATACCATTACTGGGAATAGCATTAAAATAATATACATTGTTCTTAGAAAGTGAAATTCCAAAATTCGTAAAACACTGGACAAATCTATTTTCTACCAAACGGTAAACTAAAACAACACCTCTAGTTATAGAAGGTGCATAATGACAATTGTCTAAACAAATCACTAGGCCATTAGGCAAAACTAAGTAAAAACTTCCAATAGCTTCTACTTGTACACGAACACCATTGCCCACGTACAAATAAAGTGCTCCTTGTTTTAGCTTCCTTGCTTCTCTAAACCCCTGTTTTGTAATAGAAACTTGAGTACCACAACCAGTGTCATACACCCAGTATTTATTAGGGAAAGCAAATAATTCTATTGTGAAGATACCTGAAGAATTGGCAGTGCCAACTTGCTTCTTTTTCTTCAACAACTCAACAAAAATACAGGACAATTCCTCTTCTAATGACCCACCTCATTGCAGTGGTGGCAGGTGTCATCCTTAGCTGGGTGCTCTTTAGCAGTAGGTTTAGATTTTTTAGGCTTAGAGATATAACCGTGTTTATCCTTTCCCTTGCCATTAGCTTTACCCTTACCTTTAGCTTTAAGAGATTTCTTATTGGCTTTCTGGATTTTACCACCTTTAATCATCATTACTTGTGGTGTTTCAGCCTTTTTAGGTAAACCTTTTTCATACTCACTGAGCATAGCATGTAGTTCACCAATTGCCTTTCCCATGTTATGCATATTGTAATTTCTTATAAATCCAGTAAAATCACTAGTGAGGCCATTCAAGATTAAACCAACACTAAGATCCTGTAGGAGCACATATCCAAGACGTTCCAGTTGCTCCACATAGTCTTTTATCTTAAGCACATATGCACCAACTGGTTTACCCTCCTCATATTTGCAAGAATGGAAAGTTTAAATTAGGTCAAACCTCTCAACTCTAGCTTTTTTCTCAAACATAGATTTAAGCTCCTAAAGCATATCATAAGGTGAATAATTTTTAAATTGTCTATGAAGTTCAGGGGTCATACACCCAAGCATAAGACAAGCCACCTCATTATAAGCATCATATAAAGCATTCCACTCTGCAAGCACATTTGCTTCAGAATTAGCTACAAGAGCAGGGGGTAAAGGTTGTTCAATGACAAACATCTTCTTTTCGACTCTCAAGACTAACTTAAGTCGACGAAGCCAGTCATTGAAATTAGTTCCAGAAAGTTTCTCTTTCAAACATCGACCTGAAAGCCAAATGGTTTATGTTTTGAATAGGTAATGCCATCTACAAAACATAGTTAAAGTTCAAGAATTAGTATTTTCGATAATACTCCTTGAAGAAAATTAACTACCCAAGTTTAATCAAATAAACAATTAATTTTCTACAGGCTAGGACCCTACTTGCCATACCACCACCACATCAGTTGATCTGCTAGTGATGGTGTATTCAAAAGGTAATTGACGATCAATAATTGCCGCCGGTGCAATTCCTAGAACCATATGGGACTTACTTTATTACAATAATATACTAGTAAGCATGTTTCATCCCATCTTTTGCCTCACATTTAGGGTCTTACCTCTAAACTGATTAAGTCGTCCAATCAAGAACTGTGATTATGTAACACTAACGTCTCACGAAAAAGTGTATAATCACCTTGGGATTACGATCTACACACGTCTCACGCATAGTAAAAAGCATCTGCAAGTGTTCTTTCAAATTGGATGGCAATAACTTATTTAAAAAGGGTATTTTATTTGTCGTGACAAATATGTACGAAGAAGCATGCATACATCTTCGTATCATAGATTTTAATAAATACTTTACTCAATTAAGTAACTTATTACGGTATCACTCATTTTCTATACATCTAATGTATAAATAGTGTTACCTTTTAAAATTGACGATTCAACATGTTTTCAAACTTAAAGATTAAAGAATGGTCAAATAATGACACTGTAGTGACATACCATGTTTCACGGTAACTCCAATCGAACGCACAAAGAAGCGGAGAAACAGGTCAGCGCGAAGCTTATTAAAAACCTGAAATCTTTAGGAAAATCCTCCTTAAACTTCTCTTATAGTTTGTTCTAGTGGATGAGCCGTACTTCCCATGAGTCCATAGCGTCCAGTTTTAACCACTCATAATAAAACTTTAATTTTGAAAACTCATTATGAACTATAAATAGTCCATAATAAATCTGATTTCATAATAATTAATCATGTTTATATTTATTTTCGAAAAACCCTTTTATTTTCTCACAAGTCCAATACTTAAAATAAAACAATATAAACATAAAACTAATTCACATAACAATTATTCAAATAACAACACTTAACAATTAAGTCATGCAAATATCAATTATGATCCTTATTATCTAATAATTAAAACATGTATATATTCATATAAGGCTACATCATCCAATGATTCCGGCCACATACATCGATATAATCGATTGCGTAAGCCATATACAAGTATATACAACCAACATCCTATTCTTTAAGCAGATTATGAAACTTTGTTTGCTTGAACAATCTTCTACTTGTATAGACGTGCACATCGGAATTTTGTAGGAAGTCAAAACCCACCAAACCACTGCTTCTTGTCATTAGGGCTTGGTGAATATTCGTTCGGGGGTGCATGCGAGAAATCAGCATCAATTCTTCTCACGTATGCAGTATACTTCATAAACCATGCTAAGTAAAGTAGTATACACTACTTCCCCTGGAAGTTGACATGGTAACATCAAAGTCAACTAAGTCCCGGATGTACATATTTTCCCCCATGATGGTTGCAAACTCTCGGAAGCATCATTGTTGTGTTACGCCCTTATACTCGAGAAGTTATTTGTTTTAAAACACAAATCTTGAATCCCAAACGAAGTTTACCCTCTTGTCTTCAGGAAACCGTTAGGGAGATGAAGCCAAGAATCAAGAAAACTTGGTATAATCAAGGTCTTGTATATGAATGTCATTGTAGAACTTTAAGAATTTTGCTTAGACTGTGAAGTACCTTTGTCTTGGAATCCCGTGAGAATTACTGATTACATCTCAACCTTTAAACTCTCTGGCTAACTTACCAACCTCGTATTCTGTCGGCTATTATTGTGATCACTTGGTGAAGTAAACCCGATATACCAAACTTGAAAATAAAGTGAAATCCCCCAAATTTGTTACTTAAGCTTGCACTGTTGTTGATTGAAGACGGTGCAAGAAGCAAATCTATAAGTACCTTATACCCCAACCAAAAAAGTATAAGAAGTACAACACCTCTTGAAATTATCCACATCGTCTTCTGCGTGTGACACTGAGTACTACAATGTAACTCCTTTAAGTGATAGTTAACCAGGTCTGCAACCAACCACCCCTGACTGCTGGTAACTAGATAATTCAAGTCTCAATCATAACCGTTGTACGTTCAAGCAAGTCATCAATCGATAGATTGGGTTTGAAGAAAAGGGGTAGAAAAATAGAAGGAAGTCTCGATGATGAAATAAGTAGACGCCTTCGTAAAATCCAACTTCAATCTCAAATAAGGGATACTGAATTGACTCCGTGATCACTTGTCATCGTAATCCGAATCTTTAGCCGTTTGACATTGTAGTGAATCTTATTCGGATCGTTTGTAGTGTTATGTATCATGTTTGTTGTGTTGTTGAAATCAATTAACGTTCACGGGATTTTACAATTCTATAACTTAAACCGTAAAAAGAATTGACTTTTATGGGATTTTACAAAATCAAGAAAAAACCGTGAATAAAAAATGTGTTGTTGGTGAAATCGTTGTTGTCGTTGAAGAACTTGAACTTTCATGAACGATTTGTTGAGCTTTTGTTGGCGAAAAATGATTAACGAGCTGAATTATAACTTGTGATGACTAACGGTTAAAAGAAGTTTCAACAATAAGGGTTATAAAACAACAAAGGATGAGTGGTGAATCTACCTTAAAGTCCAGGGACTAAAATTGCAAAATTCCACTTTTGATTAATAAAAAAAAACGTTTCCCTCCATAACACGTTTTCTTCTTTGTTTTCAAAGTAGAAAAATTTTTCACGATTATGGATTTGATCTTTTGAACCGGTACGGTTATCGTCGGTAAAATCCAAATATACCACGTTGATCGAAATGATGTCATGAACACGATGATATAAATCTTAAGTCCCGTCGTTTACCGACACTCGAAACCGAAAAACTGAAAAATTTGTTAAAACGTTTAAGTTGTTGTTCTTGTTCGGTTCCTACTAGCTTTACTAGTTCGGTTCTTGTAAGACAAATACTAGATCGGTGCTTTGAATTTGAACTTCGTTCAGTTGCCTTGCTATTGTAGCTCGTTCGGTTCTAGTGGCAGGGTACTCGTTCGGTTCTTTGTTATTGTAGCTCATTCGGTGGTCTTTGAAATGTTACTCGATCGGTTCTCAAGTGGTGTTGCTCGTTCGGTCCTAAGTGCTTTCACTCGTTCGGCTCCAAGAGAATGCACTCGTTCGGTCCTTGATGAAAGTCACTCGACGGTCTCACTCAAAAAAGTTTTACTCGTTCGGTTCGCCACTAGTTTTGTGTGCTTTAGTTAGGGTCACACAAAATATCAAATACACCTTGTTTGCACTTTTTTTTCTTCTTTCCGTTTCACATCTTGTACACAAAAAACCAACCAAAAAAATAAGCTTTACAAATAAGCTTGATTTAACCATGAATAAACCACGAAAAAAAAGAATAAAAGTGATGATAAGAAGTTGCTTTTCAAACGAAACACACTCTTTTGTCAAACGGAACTCAATCTTATTGGATTAAAAATGGTATTGACTTCTGATGGTTTTTCAAAACAAAGAAACGCCCAACGTATAACTAAATTATGTGAAATAGTAAGCCACAAATGAAAATTTTGTATAGAACGCCCAAATAAGAATGTATGCAACAAAAGTATAAACGAGTGAATTTAACAAAATAAGCCGAGTAGAGAAAAAAAATAAGCCTTTTAAGCCGAACCAATAAGCTCAAATATAGCCACCACAACAAAACACAAACACAACACACACGAATACAATACACCCCCGATTAGCTCTTGATACCAATTGTTAAAATAAGAAAATCACTACGTCTTACACAAGAATAGATCTGGAGGTCGGAGGGGGGGATCGGGGAGGATTGAACAAATAGAAAGCCATATTATTTAGAGAGAGAAAGAATAGAGAGAAGATGTGTGTGTCTTGAGAGAGAAACAAGAACACACACTCTTTTTACAAAATGAATCCTCACACCTACCTTGGAAAGTTTGGAATAGGTCATGACAAGGGACACTATACTAACTTAACGTTATACCCAGTCCTGTAGTTCTTGGCTTAATGGGAAAAACTAATGTAATTCTGATATGTCACCATTTTTAAGGCTAGAATCTAAGGTATAAATAGTGTTCCTTTTAAATTGACGATTCCAACATGTTTTCAAAACTTAAAGATTAAAGCATGGTTCAAATAATGACACTGTAGTGAAATACCATGTTTCACGATAACTCTTATCGAAACGCATAAAGAGCGGGAGAAACAGGTCAGCGCGAAAAGCTTATTAAAAAACCTGCGAACCGCAAAAAACCCATAATGGACCAAATGAAGAAACAAATGAGCCTGCCGTGTCAGGTCCAAACCAAGACAAAGAACTTCATCTCATTTGTGATGATCAAAATGAGACGGGGTTTGAAACCATTAGTGAAACACATGGGCCCACAGTTGAACATGCAAGACCTACACGAAGCAAATCACGACCTGCACGACTTGATAGTTTTGAAGTCAACCTACCCCCATCATTAGACCATACGCAATCATCGCTCCATCAAGGCTCCTCCACGGTACATCCCTTAGCACATTTTATTTCCTATGATAACTTTACTAACACTCATAAAGCCTTCTTGACGGCCATTACCACAAATAATGAGCCTAAACACTTCAAGCAAGCAGTGAAGGATGTTAGGTGGATAGAAGCCATGAAGCAAGAGATCCAAGCTCTTGAAGAAAATAAGACTTGGACTTTAGAAGAACTCCCAAAAGGTGGATAGAAGCCATGAAGGATGTCTTGTGTTATTTGAAAGGGACTCCGGGACAAGGCATACTCATTCCTAGAGATGGCGGAACTAATCTTTTGGCTTATTGTGATTCTGATTGGTTAGGGTGTCCAATGACTCAACGCACCAGAACAGGTTATCTACTTCTATTTGGAGGAGCTCCTATTTCCTGGAAGACAAAAAAGCAGTCCGTAGTTTCCAAATCCTCGGCAGAAGCTGAATATCTGGCCATGTCTAATGCGGTTAGTGAAATCTTGTGGATGAGGTGGCTTTTGGGTGAACTTGACATGGCCCCCATCGGACCAACTGCATTATTTTGTGACAATCAAGCTGCCCGTCACATAGCAAACAACCCAGTCTTCCATGAACGCACCAAACACGTTGAAATGGATTGCTACTTTGTGCGGGAAAGAGTTGACTCTATGGAAATTTGTCCCATGCCCATAGCTACCAAAGATCAAATCGCTGACGTTCTTACGAAAGCTTTAGGAGCCAATTCTCTTCGTTTTCTACTGTACAAGTTGGGTGCTCGGAATCTTCACGCTCCAACTTGAGGGGGGAGTATAGGATAATTATGCATTCAATCAATCATAATTATCATAGGATAATTATGCATTCAATCAATCATAATTACCCTCTAATTTGGCTCCACGATTGCCCCTATTTTATTTCATTTCCTTATATATTGAGACCCTCTTTTTTATATATCGAGGCTCCCTTTTGTATTGAAAACACAAGAAAATATAATCAATCAAAAAACAAAACCTATATCAATTTTGTTAACACAAAAACCCTTTTGAGTTTTGGTTGATCGAATAAACAAAAGAGATGGAGAGAGATTTAGGGATTATGTTTTTCTAGGTCTCTTCACAATGAATCCCTTAACCTCTATTTATAGGCTAAATTCCTTGTGCTTACAAAGAAAACCCTCACACCTCCTTAATAGGGGTTTATGACCAATTAAAAGGAAAACCATTACTTTCTTTTTCTTTAAATGCCATATTAATAACTCATTAAATATTTACTTTAACTATTTAACATAAGTTATGCTTATCACATAAATATATTACATTTAATATATTCTTTAATTGTTTTACGTATTAACGCGTGCGTCCCCGTAGGATCGAATAAATAATCCGGACATATATTAATTTATACTTGGACATATTCGAACACGTGCCTCCTGTGACATTCGTTGTGGGTCATGGTCATACAAGTGGCAAAATTCTTCAGGGTCGTTTCTATAGATTTAAATTGCTGGCCGTTGATATTTATAGTGATAATGTTTGTTTCGATCTTATTTATATATCTTTCCCAATGGATTAAATTTGACACGTACCATGGGGGATACTAAGATTTGTCATCCATCTGCATTCAATTTCCACCTCGGCAGAAAAGCTGGCATTAAGTTGAACTTTTTATTACTGGTATCATATTTCTTCTTTGTAAAGTAACTACTTGTGAAATATCAAACAAAATAAGTATTCATTTCTTGGCCGATCTAATTTGGTTGTCTCATTTCATGTGCATAAGTAGCCCCACTCACAATCATGATGAGAACAAGCTCTTTATTTGCTGATGGACTGCAGATGCTGACCAACAATTTGTGCTACCCATAACACAACTAGCCCTGTCATTATTACTCAAGTTTCTGGAAGAATCATGTAGCTGAAGTTCATCTTCTTCTAGTGATTTGCTGTTCTACCGCTAGGTTGGTGTAGTGACCCTTTTAAACCTTACAACTTTTGGGTAATTTGATGGTGATTGGCTGCTGGAACTTATATTTATGGATTATATATGGGGGTTTTGGTGATTTATTATCCCCGTGTAGTATGTAAATAATACTAGTAGACACTGCCATGCAAAACGTTAGTGCTCTTGTTTGTGTGTGACATGGTGATGGGTCTCATATGGTGTTATATGCCAAGCTTGTTAGCATGATGATAGTTTTTGAACAATAACTTGAACTTTTGGCTAACTATGTTTGAGATGTGTTCTATCTAAATTGCGTGATGTTAGAATGCATGTATATATAATTACTAGGGAAGTCTTAAGGCTGTACATACACTAATCTCGTAGCGAAATTTTAAATCGAAACGTTGATGTTCAATAAGGATACATAAAATAACTTTCTGTAAAATAAATTCCAATGCTAACTGAAATAAGGAGAATCTTGAATTACTTGAAAAAGACTTTCAAATAAAGAAAGAAAGTTCATCACGAATCGACATCATCATTTCATCTTATGAGTTTGTGGAAGTACAAGGACGACTAAAATGTAACAATCTAATAGTTGAAGGGTGTAATATGTCAAGTAGGGTTAGCCTTTGTAATTAGGCGGGAATGTTTGTTAGTCTAGTTTAAATACTCTTATGTATTCAATTATGTAGCAGACTTGCGTAGTACTTTTTTGAACTTTTCGAGTCCCATGCGCTCATTCAAAATGAAAAACTATTCGTTCTGAGACTTTGTATATCTCTATCAGTCTCAAATCCAGCATCGTAATAGCAATCAACTCGAAGTTTAGCTTTAGGATTTCCACCATAAACCAATAACATATATTTAGTATTTCTTAAATACTTAAGAATGGTTTTCACAGCAGTCCAATGAGGTTCTCCTGGATTCTGTTGAAAAACGGCTTGTTATATTTTGCGCGAACGCAACATCAGGTCTAGTGCATCTTACAGCATACATAATGGAACCTACAGCCGAAGCATAAGGTACATTTTGCATACGCTTCACCTCTCTGGGTGTTGAAGTACCTTGTGTTTTATTTAAGTCAATTCTTCCTTGCATGGGGATGTAACCACATTTGGAATTATCTATCTTATATCTCTTTAAGATCTTATCCATGTAAGCACTTTGACTAAGTCCAATTAATCGCTTCGACCTATCTTGGTAGATCTTGATTCCAAGAATAAATACTGCTTCCCCTAAATCTTTAATAGCGATACACTTTCCAAGATTATCCATTTAACTTTGTAAACATGGAATTGATTTCCCCTGATTATTATGTCATAGGACATATAAGAGAGGATTTTAAACATTACTCCCATAGCATTTTTGATATACACATGGCTTATCAAGATTTTGAGTTAAATCCTAAACCTTTTGATTTCCTCATCAAATCTTTTATTCCAGCTTCTTGATGCTTGCTTAAGACCATAAATGGATCTTTAAAGCTTGCATACTTTTCTGGGATGTTTAGGATCAACAAAACCTTTAGGTTGTACCATATAAATGTCTTCATCAAGATGACCATTTAAGAAGGTAGTTTTGACATCCATTTGCCATAATTAATAATCATAGAACGGCGATATCGATATGAGAATTCCTAATAGCCTAATGTAGCGTCGGCGGGTGAGATGTTTCTTCATAATCAACCCCGTAGAGTTGAGTATAACCCTTTGCTACAAGACGAGATTTTATAGGTATGTACAATGCCATCCATATCAATCTTTTTCTTAAAAATATATTTGCTCCCAATAGTCTTACAATTAGGAGGAAGATCGACCAAGACCCATACCATATTATCTATCATGGATTGCATTTCCACATTCATAGCATTGATCCACTTGCCAGATTTTGGATCTAACATAGCAGCCTTATAGCTAGTGGGTTCATTAAGATCCCCTATACTATGCTCCTCCACTTCTACATTTAGACATAAGCGTTCTGGAGCTCGATGTGTCCTTTCGGATCTACGAATCGGAATCACTTCCTTTTGAGGTGGTTCAAAACCTTCAACCTCCATAGGAATTTCGCTAGTGATTTCAGAAGGTGATGTATCTTCATCTTGAATTTCTTCAAGACCTTCGGCCCTCCCACTGACTTCTTGAGTTATGAGATTTTTCTCAAAGAACTCAGCATACCTCGCAACAACTATTTTGTTTTCAGGTGGGAAGTAAAAATAGTAACCCATTATTTCCTTTGGGTATCCTATAAAGATACACTTAACAGTCTTTGTTGGGAGTTTGTCAGTTGTATCCCGCATCCAAGCGCTCAATCCCTAGACTTAAGAAGACAAGTTTGGAACTTTTCCAATACCATATTTCTTATGGAGTCTTATTCAAACCCCTTTTGGTTGGACCATATTAAGAATTGCGTGTTGAAATCTCCTAGAGCATAATCCCAAAAGGGATAACGGCAGAGTTGTTAATATTCATCATAGATCGAACCATGTTAACAAAGTACGATCCCTCTTTCGGGACACCCCATTTGTGGTTGTGGTGTGTATGGGGAGTAAGCTGCTGGACGATTCACAAGCTTTAAGATAATCTTTAAACTCTTGGCTTATGTATTCGCCACCTCGATCTGATCAAAGAGCCTTGATTGTCTTTCCGAGTTGATTTTCCACTTCTTTCTTAAACACCTTGAATATTTCAAAGACTTCATGTTTTATTGTTTAAGAAGATAAACATAATCATAACGACTATAATCATTCGTGAATGTAATGAAGTAGCTAGCACCTTGTCTTGACACATGTCTAAGTAGAACACACACATCAGTATGTATTATTCCAAGAAGATCAGTCACCCTTTCGGGACGATGTGGAAATGATTTCCTTGTCATCTTTCCCGATAAACAAAATACGCATTGATCAAATGACTCATCATCTGTTGATCTTAAAAAAGCCCTATCTTGTGCAGTTTTAATAGTTTCTTGCTTATATGAGCAAGACGGCAGTGCCACAGATAAGTAGAGTCCAAATTACGTTTGGCTCTTTTAGTGCTAACATTATAAATAGAATTATTATTTGGTACAAGGATCTGATATCAATTTCATAGAAACCATTACTGGGAATAGCATTAAAATAATGAACATTGTTCTTAGAAACTGAAATTCCAAAATCTATAAAACACTGGACAAATCCATTTTCTACCAAACGGTGAACTGAAACAACACCTCTAAGTATAGAAGGCGCATAATGACAATTGTCTAAATAAATCACAAGGCCATTAGGTAAAACCAAGTCAAAACTTCAACTTGTTTCAACTTTTCTTACTCCTTCAAGACCATGTTTTGTGTTACAAATATGAGTACCACAACAGAGTATACACCAGGATTTGTAGGAAAAGAAAAATAATTCTATTATGAAGGCATCTCGAGAACTGGTAGTGCCACTTGCTATCTTCTTCTAATCAACTCAGGCAAGGTAAGCAGGACAAATTCCTCCTTACATTGACCCACCTCCTTGAGTGGTGGCAGGTGTAATCCTAGCTGGGTGCTCTTTAGCACGAAGGTTAGGGTTTTTAGGCTTAGGTATATAAACTTGTTTATCCTTTTCCATTGCCATTGCTTATACCCTTTGCCTTTAGCTTTAAGCGATTTCTTATTGGATTTTTGGATTTTATCACCTTTAAATCATCCCCCATTTACTTGTGGTGTTTCAGCCTTTTTAGGTAAACCATTTTCATACTCAATGAGCATAGCATGTAGTTCACCAACTGTCTTCCCCATGTTATGCTTATTGTAGTGAGGCCATTCAAGATTAAACCAACACTAAGCTCTTGTGGGAGCACATAACCAAGACATTCCAGTTCCACATAATTCTTCATCTAATGACATATGGGCCAACTGGTTTTCCCTTATCCTGTTTGTAAGCACGGATCAGGTCAAACCACTCCACTCCAGCTTGTTTCTCAAACATGGATTTAAGCTCCTGAAGCATTTCATAACGTGAGGAATTTTCGAATTGTCTTTTAAAGTTCAGGAGTCATACTTCCGAGCATAAGACAAGCCACCTTATTATGAATCATATACCGCATTCCACTGCGCAAGTACTCAGAATCGGTAGGTGAAGCAAGAGAAATAGGCTGTTCAATGACAAACAATTTCCTTTCAACTCTCAAGACCATCTTAAGTTAACGAAACCAGTCATTGAAATTGTTTCCAGAAATTTTAAACATCGACCTGAAAGCCGAATGGTTTATGTTTTAGACAGGTAGTGCCATTTACAAAACATAGTAAAGTTCAAGAATTAGTATTTTCGATAATACTCCTTGAAGAAAATTAACTACCCAAGTTTAATCAAATAAACAATTAATTTTCTACAGGCTAGGACCCTACTTGCCATACCACCACCACATCAGTTGATCTGCTAGTGATGGTGTATTCAAAAGGTAATTGACGATCAATAATTGCCGCCGGTGCAATTCCTAGAACCATATGGGACTTACTTTATTACAATAATATACTAGTAAGCATGTTTCATCCCATCTTTTGCCTCGAGCATAAGGTCTCACCCGCTTACCTCGATTAAGTTGTCCAATCAAAAACTGTGATTATGTAACACTAACGTCTCACGAAAAAGTGTATAATCACCTTGGGATTGCAATCTACATACGTCTCACGCATAGTAAAAAGGCAACTGCAAGTGTTTTACAATTGGATGGCAACAACTTAAATTTTAAAAAAGGGTATTTTATTTGACATGTCAAATATGTATGAAGAAGCATGCATACATCTTCGTATTATAAATTTTAATAAAAACTTTACTCAATTAAGTTATTTATTATGGTATCATCTATTTTCTATATATCTAATGTATAAATAGTGTTACCTTTTAAAATTGACGATTCAACGTGTTTTCAAACTTAAAGATTAAAGAATGGTCAAATAATGACACTGTAGTGACATACCATGGTTCACGGTAACTCTAATCGAACGCACAAAGAAGCGGATAAATCGGTCAGCGCGAAGCTTATTAAAAACCTGAAATATTTAGGAAAATCCTCCTTAAACTTCTCTTATAGTTTGTTCTAGTGTTGAGCGTACTTTCACATGAGTCCTTAACGTCAAGTTTTAACCACTCATAATAAAACTTTAATTTGAAAATCACAGTGACTATAAATAGTCCATAATAAATCTGATTTCATAATAATTAATCATGTTTATATTTATTTTCGAAAAACCCTTTTATTTTCTCACAAGTCCAATACTTAAAATAAAAACAATATAAACATAAAACTAATTCACATAACAATTATTCAAATAACAACACTTAACAATTAAGTTATGCAAATATCAATTATGATCCTTATTATCTAATAATTAAAACATGTATATATTCATATAAGGCTACATCATCCAATGATTCCGGCCACATACATCGATATAATCGATTGCGAAAGCCATATACAAGTATATACTACATAAAATTTAAACAACTTTAGGCCCCATTAAGACTTAGCTAAGGTCTTCCCTAGCTTTTAAAAACGTAGATCTTACCAATTAAATTTAATGTCTATGTTTTTAATTCTTGATCATCATATTTGCATAAAACCATTAACAATTAACAATATTATATCACATATCGATCCATGATAAATTTGCATGGATTTATCATGGACACCGCATTAACAATTAATAAAGAGTATAAAACCGATCAATTAACAATTAAACCCATCAAGTTTTAATCATATAAAATTTCATACAACCTAGAATTCGTCTAATTAATTTTATAATCAATAAAGATTGTAACTTATATATAAAGATTGAATCTTTATGCATAAAAACACCCAAAGGGCTTAAAAATTAATCAAGAACCCTAATTTTTGTCAAATTTTAATTACTTGTAACTACAAATTCTACACGATGGCTCGTGATGCCACTGTTGGGATTTTAAATCTAATTAACCATTAAACACGAGTACGCAGCGGAAAGTAAACACGTATAGAATTCATAATTAACAAGATTAGAGATGTGTACCTTTTAGCAATAAACGTTACACCGTCTTGAATATACGCGTATGTATAACGCCACGCGTAACCACTAGGATCAAAGTATAATCCCTCTACTTCAACACACACAATACGTTCTTTAGCAAACAATTAAGTATGCTAGTACTAGTAGTGATAAGCAATAAAACCACCACGTTCTCGTAGAAATCAACGATTGAAACCCTTGTGGTTTTTCCCCTTGGATCGAACCAACACAAGAACCGAAAACCCTTTTGAGTTTTGGTTGATCGAATAAACAAAAGAGATGGAGAGAGATTTAGGGATTATGTTTTTCTAGGTCCTTTTACAATGAATCCCTTAACCTCTATTTATAGGCTAAATTCCTTGTGCTTGCAAGGAAAACCCTCTCACCTCCTTAATAGGGGTTTATGACCAATTAAAAGGAAAACCGTTACTTTCTTTTTCCTTAAATGCCATATTAATAACTCATTAAATATTTACTTTAACTATTTAACATAAGTTATGCTTATCACCCACAAAAATATATTACATTACATATTTCTTTAATATGTTTACAACGTATTAACGCGTGCGTCCCTGTAGGCTCGAATAAATAATCCGGATAATAATAATTTATACTTGGACATAATTCCAACCACGTGCTCCTGTGACATTCATTGTGTTCCATGGTCATTACAATGCAAATTTTCGGGTCATTTCTATAGATTTGAATTGCTGGCCGTTGATATTTATAGTGATAATGTTTATTTCGATCTTATTTATATATCTTTCCCAATGGATTAAATTTGACACGTACTATGGGGGATACTAAGATTTTTCATCCATCTGCATTCGATTTCCACCTCAGCAGAAAAGCTGGCATTTAGTTGAACTTCTTACTCTAAACTATTACTGGTATCATATTTCTTCTTTATAAAGTAACTACTTGTGAAATATCAAACAAAATAAGTATTCATTTCTTGGCTGATCTAATTTGGTTGTCTCATTTCAAGGGCATGAGTAGCCCCACTCACAATCATAGATGAAGCACAAGCTCTCTTTATTTACTAATGCGCACCTGCATATGCTACCAATCAGTTTGTGCTACCCATAACACAACTAGCCCTGTCTTATATAGACACAGTTCTTAAGAATCATGTGGCTGAAGTTCATCTTCTTCTAGTTATTTGTTGTTCTACTGCTAGGTTGGTGTAGTGACCCTTTTGAACCTTACAACTTTTGGGTAATTTAATGGTGATTGGCTGCTGGGACTTATATTTATAGATTATATATGGGGGTTTTGGCGGTTTATTATCCCCGTGTAGTATGTAAATAATACTAGTAGACACTACCATACAAAACGTTAGTGCTCTTGTTTGTGTGTGACATGGTGATGGGTCTCATATGGTGTTATATGCCAAGCTTGTTAGCATGATGCTAGTTTTTGAACAATAACTTAAACTTTTGGCTAACTATGTTTGAGATGTGTTCTATCTAAATTGCATGATGTTAGAATGCATGTATTTATAATTACTAGGGAAGTCTTAAGGATGTGCATACACTAATCTCGTAGCGAAATTTTAAATCAAAACGTTGATGTTCAATAAGGATACATGTAAAATAACTTTCTACAAAATAAATTCCAATGCTAACTAAAATAAGGAGAATCTTGAATTACTTGAAAAAGCCTTTCAAAGAAAGAATGAAAGTTCATCACGACTCGACATCATCATTTCATCGTATGAGTTTGTGGAAGTACATGGACAACTAAAATGTAACAATCTAATAGTTGAAACGTGTAATATGTCAAGTAGGGTTAGACTTTGTAATTAGGCGGGAATGTTTGTTAGTCTAGTTTAAATACTCTATAACCAACTCAGGTCATGATCAATAAACACACACACAACTTCTCCAAATTCTCTTTTTCAGTATGTGTTTTATTGTGTGTTTTGACTCACTGTTACAGTTCACATGGTATTAGAGTGAGTTCAATTCTGGTCAAATCACCAAAATTTGTTTTTTCTTCATTTCTTTATAACCAATTATGTTATAAACAGAACTACTAGAAAAAGTGCCAATAACAACGAAACTTTTGCAACAACCAATAAGTCGTTGCTAAATACACGCATTAGCAATGAATATAGCAACGAAATTAAGCAAAACTGGAATATTTGGTTAGCAACGATTTTTAGTTGCTAAATTCGTTGCTATCTACTCAAAATTTGGCGGAAACATTCCCTCTCTTTTTTAGCAACGACTTTCGTTAAAATTTTCGTTGCAAAAAACTGAGCAACGAAATCCTATTTTTTCCCAAATAAACCTATAATTATTAGCAACGAAATTGCTAATTTAGCAATGAAATTGCTAATATAGCAACGAATCATTCGTTGCAAAAATTATTGGTCAAAAATTTTGAAAATTTTTATGCTAAATTTATGAAAAAATTGGAGGGAAATTCCACCTCTTTTTGCATGCAAAAGTTAACTAATTTTATTTAAAATTAACTTTCTTGTTACTACGTATATCGGTTTGACTTGTGACGATAATTGAGTGAAAATTTAGATTCGACTCCAAAACGAAAGTTGACACTCTCTCGGTTTTGTGGCTTCTTAAATAATTAAAAGCAAAGTTCGTATGAAGCAACTATGACCAAAACGGTGTAATTATGTCAACGTATAACATGTTATCATTAATTCTTCATTTGTTCTTTGTTTCTTCGTTTAATTCTTTCTCGATCCATCTTTTATCAACTTTTAATAACATACTCATCGTTCTTTGTTCATATCTGTTCATGTAACATTCGATAGATCTATAATCATATTTATGAAGCTACCCACATCACGAATGCTTTACTTACATCAAAAACTAAATTCTTAGTTGACTTGACTAGTGACAGTAATGGGTTGTAATTTTAGATTCGACTCCAAAAAGTCATAGATCTCTCTCCCTCTCTCGGTTTCGTAGCTTAATGAATCATCAAAATCGGAGTTCGTATGAAGGAATAATGACCAAAACGGTGTAACTATGTCAACATATAACATATTATCATTAATTGCGGGAAAGTAGTGATCCTAAGTTATTTAAGCATCGGATCTCCACCATTATACCAGCAGCATAAAAACGCATAGATATGAATTTGACCTCCGGGGATGTTGCAATCACCTTTTTCCTTCCGAGAATGAAACTTCTTGTCCAATCTAAATAACATTTTCAAAATTAAAAAAAACCCCCCTTAAAGGGTTTTTTTTCTAAGTTAACTTGACTTGTACCGATAATGAATTGAAATTTTAGATTCCACTCCCAAACAAAAGTCGTAGATCTTTCTCTCCTGATTTCGTGGCTTCTTGAATCATTAAAAGCGTAGTTCGTATGAAGGAATTTTGACCAAAACATTGTAAACTATGTCAACCTTATAATGTGATATCATAATGGAGGGAAGTATAATCCCGATTATTTAACCATCAGATCATCCTCCAATATTTGATCCAAAACATATAAACGCATAGATATTGAATTTGACCATTGGGATTTGCGATCACATTTGTTCTCTTCTGAGAATAACTTGCTTGTCCAATTCTAAATAACATTTTCAAAACTAGTTCTAATTGACTTGACTTATACCGGTAAGAGAAATATAAATTTTTAGATTCCCCAGCTCCCACAAGAAAGCCATCAGATCCTCACCCCCCGATTTCATGGCTTCTTGAAACTCATTAAAAGCGTAGTTCATGATGAAGGAATTATGACCAAAATGGAGTAACTATGTCAACATATAACGTGTTATCACTAATTGCGAGGAAGTAGTGATCTCGAGTTATTTAACCATCGGATCGTCCTCCGATTTGTACCATAGCTTATAAACGCATAGATATTGAATTTGACCGTTGGGATTTGCGATCACATTTGTCCTTTTCGAGAATAACTTGCTTGTCCAATTCTAAATAACATTTTCAAATACTAGATTCTAAGTTGACTTGACTTGTACCGGTAACGAGTTAAAATTTTAGATTCCACTCCCACATAAAGGTCGTAGATCTCACTCTCCCTGTTTCATGGCTTCTTGAATAATTAGAAGCGTAGTTCGTATAAAGGAATTATGACCAAAACCTTGTAACTAAGTCAACATATAATATGTTATCATTAATTGAGGGAAAGTAGTGATCCAGAGTTATTTAACCATCAGATCGTCCTCAGATTTGTACCATAACATATAAACGCATGGATATTGAATTTGACCGTTGGGATTCGCGATCACATATGTCCTTTCCGAGAATAACTTGCTTGTCTAATTCTAAATAACATTTTCAAATACTAGGTTCTAAGTTGACTTGACTTGTACCGATAACGAGTTACAATTTAGATTCCACTCCACATAAAAGTACAGTAGATCTACTCTCCTTGTTTTGCTGGCTTCTGAATCATTGAAAGCGAAATTCGTATAAGAAATTATGAACCAAACATATGTAAATATGTCACCTATAACTAGTTATCCATCAATGTGAGGGAAGTCGTGATCCCCGATTTATTAACCATCGGAACATCGTCCTAATATTTGTACCATTTCATATAAAGGCATGGATATTTAGAAATATGACATTGGGATTTGCGAACCATTTGTCCTTTCCGAGAAAAACTATGTCAAACATATACGTGTTATCACGTAATTGCGAGAAGTAGTATCTCGAGTATTTAACATCGAATATGTCCACCGATTGTACCAAGCATATAAACGCACAATATTTAATTTGACCGTCGAATTTGCGATCACATTTGTCCTTTCTGAGAATAACTTGCTTGTCCAATTCTAAATAACATTTTCAAATACTAGATTCTAAGTTGACTTGACTTGTACCGGTAACGAGTTAAAATTTTAGATTCCACTCCCACACAAAAGTCGTAGATCTCACTCTCCCTGTTTCATGGCTTCTTGAATCATTAGAAGCGTAGTTCGTATGAAGGAATTATGACCAAAACCTTGTAACTAAGTCAACATATAACGTGTTATCATTAATTGAGGGAAAGTAGTGATCCCGAGTTATTTAACCATCGGATCGTCCTCAGATTTGTACCATAACATATAAACGCATGGATATTGAATTTGACCATTGGGATTTGCGATCACATATGTCCTTTCCGAGAATAACTTGCTTGTCTAATTCTAAATAACATTTTCAAATACTAGATTCTAAGTTGACTTGACTTGTACCGATAACGAGTTATAATTTTAGATTCCACTCCCACATAAAAGTAGTAGATCTCACTCTCCTTATTTTGTGGCTTCTTGAATCATTGAAAGCGTAATTAGTATGAAGAAATTATGACCAAAACGTTGTAACTATGTAAACCTATAACATGTTATCATTAATTGAGGGAAGTAGTGATCCCGAGTTATTTAACCATCGGATCGTCCTTATATTTGTACCATATCATATAAATGCATGGATATTGAATTTGACCATTGGGATTTACGATCACATTTGTCCTTTCCGAGAATAACTTGCTTGTCCAATTCTAAATACACGTTACTTAGTATGCCTATATATGTGTTTTTAGTTTCATATTATATGTGTTTGTTTATTAACATAACTATTCATGTGAGTATCACAATTATACGTGTTGGTTTAGGTTGCGAACGTTTATTTGTCATCGTCAAAATACAAATGAGATCATAGTTAATGTCGCACTAACATGAATGTTATAAGTTCCTTCGACAAGATACTACCAAAGCTTTACTCTCTTAGATGTTATTCGGGTTCAGGTCTAATATGAGCATCCAGAGACCTTTTGCTCCTGTTCGCCAAGCTAGAGTAAGTTTGAATTCGGCTTGAGCTCGAATCGAAAAGCTTAATTTATTTGTAAAGATGTGTTTTCTTAAATAACATTTTCAGATACTAGATTCTTAGTTGACTTGACTTGTACCGGTAATGAGTTGAAATTTTAGGTTCCACTCCCAAATGAAAGTCGTAGATCTCTCTCTTCCAGTTACGTTGCTTCTTGAATCATTAAAAGCGCAGTTCGTATGAAGGAATTATGACCAAAATGGTGTAACTATGTCAACATACAACGAGTTATCATTAATTGAGGGAAAGTAGTGATCCTGAGTTATCTAACCATCAGATCATCCTCAGATTTGTACCATAGCCTATAAACACATAGATATTGAATTTGACCGTTGAAATTTGCGATCACATGTGTCCATTTCGAGAATAACTTGCTTGTCCAATTCTAAATAACATTTTCAAATACTAGATTCTTAGTTGACTTGACTTGTACCGGTAACGAGTTGAAGTTTTAGATTCCATTCTCAAATAAAAGTCGTAGATCTCTCTCTCCCGGTTTCGTGGCTTTTTGAATCATTAAAAGCGCATTACGTATGAAGGAGTTATGACCAAAACGGTGTAACAATGTCAACATTTAATGTGTTATCATTAACTGAGGGAAAGTAGTGATCCCAAGTTGTCTAACCATCAGATCGTCCTCAGATTTGTACCATAGCATATAAACGCATAGATATTGAATCTGACCGTTGGGATTTGCGATCACATGTGTCATTTCTAAGAATAACTTGCTTGTCCAATTCTAAATAACATTTTCAAATACTAGATTCTTAGTTGACTTGACTTGTACCGGTAACGTGTTGAAAGTTTAGATTCCACTCCCAAATGAAAGTCGTAGATCTCTCTCTCTCTCCTGGTTTCGTGACTAGGTCTTCCTTGACTAGTTTTTGTTTGACCAACTCAATCGTACCCACGTTCATAAGTAGAGAGGCTTTGACTTTTAGGCTTCGAATATTATCGGAGGTTAGGTTTCAAACATTGTCACATATTCGGCTCCGAATTGTGATAGAGGGTACGTCATCACCCTTTATACAAGTGGTAAGCTAACTACATAAGGCTCGTTACGATAGAGGATGACACATCATTACACATGTACTATGTACCTACTTATATAGGCTTGACCGCTTGACTCAAGTTATTGTCGAGCGTTGAAGTGACATGTAGTTCTTTTATTTTATTTATATTTCAAGATATTATATGTAAATGCACTTTATGTAACTACTTATTTATGAATTTATCAAGCTTTTCGATCCAAGGTCGAGTCGAACCCAAGCTTTATCAAGTCGAGCTCTAAAAAAAGTTCATTGAGTTAACAGAAAATTGTCGTGTCAACCCCTATCAAAATTCATCTTGATTTAACTCGTTTACACTACTACTCTAGCTAGATGATTACTTTTGAAATTCAATTATAATTTTTTTATTTTTTAGTTATAAATAGGGTTGAGCGAAACCAATCGAAAATAAAAGCGAGCCGAAAAACCGAGCCGAAGCGAACCGACCATTTTCGGTTCGGTTTTTGGTTTTGTATATTTAAGGTTTTCGGTTTCGGTTCGGGTTAAAAGCAAGAAAAATACGTTTAAACTATTTATTTGGTTCGGTTTTACTCGGTTCACGTTGGTTCGGTCTTTTTTTTATGTTTTTTTCAAATTCGATTTTCGGTTTGATTTTGAACCGTTGTTAACCCCCTAATAAATATTAGATTTACAAACTTTTTTTTGAACAAATTTTACAAACTTTTTAATGTCTTCTTTCTACTTTACAATTAAAGAAATGTAAAAAAGTAACGTAAGAAAAGAAATAAATTGGGTCCAAGCAAACCTTATCCACCTATTTTCATCTCTAATCTACCCAGCTACTCGAGCGGGAGAATGAAAAGTGAAAACTGAGCGGGATAAAAAGGGGACCTTGTTTATAAAGAAAAGAAAACCCTAAATCTCACTTCCAAATTTTACTAACCGCTCCCCTGTCCCTCGATTCTCTTTAACCGAAGGTATGATTTAAATCCTTTGTTTTTCGATTTTATAATGTTCACTTCAAATCTCGCTTTAATTTGTGGCTTATTATTGCTTGTTAGTTTAATTTTTATTATATATTTGAATAGTTGCATACATTGTAAGATGCCTATCTAATTCTTTTATTTCTTTCTTGCTATGTTTGGAAAATAAATGTTATTGTTTAGTCTGATAGATGAGATGATGGTGTTACGATTTCTACTTACTTGCTTCAGGTGTTGTGTTGTTTGTTACTTTGTTGTAATAAAGACGGGGTGGGTTTTGTTTGATTTCGATCGGGGTTTATTTATGTGGCTGTTGTTCATGTTTGAAAGTGGAATCATGTTTTTTTAACTCTTGACTGGATCTTCTTATGTTTTTTTTACTAATTCCTTCAGGTGTTTAGGATTGACAGGGATGAGAATCTGAGATAATTAGCAACTGCCAACCTGCTTAAATTTTTAAGTAACGTTTAGTGTTTGGGATTATCACACATGTTTCTCGGTGTTGCAAGAGAAACTGATGTGGTGTTGAGTTGATTGTCTAACTTATGAATAATAGTTATTAGCCATAAGCTTCTGGTGAAGTTGTATGTGATTTATCCTCCAGCCTAAAAGTTGTTTAAGTGTCGCTTAAGACATTTATGAGATATATTGTGAGATATTGTGTTTCATATGTTGAGTTTCATTTGCTCTTCAATTATATGGTTGATTTCATATTTAATTGAATGCTAGTATACTCAATTTCTACAAGTATCTCTTTTAATCTGATGCTAAAATGAAAATCAACATGTTTTACTTGGTGTTCTTGATATATGTTTTTACTTTTTAACAAGGTCATGAATATCAGTAGATTTCTACATAAAGTACTGTTGAAAATATAGACCAATGATGATATATGTTTTTAACAAGGTCATGAATTTCAGTCGCTGAACATTAGTCAACTAGCACTCAAACACGTAGTTGTACTGTTGCGCAAAATTTAGTCGCTCAACAACATCAGTCGATGAGCACTCACACACATTGCTGCTGTGCAAAACTCCCTCAGCAAGTACTATACCACATACATTTTATATCGTATATTACAAGTACTCTGTAATACCTTACTAATGGTAAGATTGAGTCACATAGTTTTTATGAATAGCTTAATGTGCTGAAATGTAACATTCTTTTTGTTTACTAGTATCTGATAAGTTACTCAACTTGATATATATGACACTTGTTGCAATTTAATACTTTCTTATCCCTACAATTTATAACTTAATTTAAGTTTTTTATCTATCACATGACAGATATGACTAGAAGGGGTACATCTTAAACACTTGTTGCGACTGCTGAGGCAGTTTCTAGCACCAACATAGGTATATTTCTTTCCAAGAACCCTTGGTATGAGCCATTATCCAACCTACCCGAACCATCCATATTGACATAACATTCATGACTTCTTGTGACTAAACTTGCCTATTGTTTTGTAGGTACATGACTCCAGTAACCAGGCTACTCAAATTCTGTAATTTAAAATACCAAAGCTTTGCGCTTTGTCAAGTGCTTGTGAATGGTAACATTGTCTATATATAGGAATCTATCTTTCTTGTCTTTTTAGTTGCTACATAAAAGCTGATAACGGTTTTCCATATCCAATACTTTTTGGTTCTTTGTTCACAGGTTTACTGATGCTTTTATTAGGTAGTTACATCAACTTGATGTGTTAATATGGTGCATCATTAGCTACTACATGGATTGAATGCACAAGCCTCTGTTGAAGCATTTCAAGTGTGGTTGGCACCTTCACTTGTAGATTGGTAACTGAATCTGATCCTAGTCCTAGCTAGTCTTGTCTGAATCGGATCCTCCCCGAGCTACTGAATCGGATCCTACTCCCAGCTAGTCTTGTCTGATTTGGCATTAGGCTTTAGTTTTTGTGTTAGAACTATTAGGTTGCAGTATGTCAAAAACAATTTCGATGTTGCGTCGTCCGATTATACGTTGTTACCCTATGTCTTTTGGATTACGGATTTATGTCTATCGGCGACACATTTATGCATTTTGGTTACCAGATTCGTTTATTTTAGTGATTTATTAATGGTTTATTGTCTAAAATATTAGTTTTTCATATTTATAGATTCTGGATTCTGGAAAATCTCCGATTATAATATGAATACCACGGAATTTAGCCACGTGTATCCCACAAATTAATCACAAAATTTCCACATCTTTCTGTGGGAAATTTGTGATAAAACAGTAGAAAATCCGTGGCAAAAATTGTTGGTAAAAAATGTGGAAATCAGTGGGAAAATATTCGTGAGAAATCAGTAAGAAATAACTGTGGGAGATCTGTGGCAAAAGTTGGTAAAAAAATGTGGGAAATCAATGGAAATAACTGTGGGAAATCTGTGACAAAAATTGTTGGTAAAAAATGTGAGAAATCAGTGGGAAAATTTTAGTGAGAAATCAATGGGAAATAAGTGTGGGAAATCTGTGGCAAAAATGTGAAAAATGGTTGCTAGACAACGTGGGAAATCCGTGGGAAATAGTCAACGTTCCGTGGGAAAATCAGTGGGAAAATATTTACCCACGAGGGTTTTTGCATCGGAATAATTCCGTGGGAAATCCGTGGATAAGGACCCTTACCCACAGGATTTCCCACGGATTTTACAGTGAGAAAAACCAGTTTGTGTAGTAGCGACCAATTTACCCTTCACGCTTTACTGGTTTGAAAACATAAAGGGTAAAATAATCACAACTACACACGTTATTCCAAATTTAAAAGTTTATTGATTTTTACAAAAAAAAATACACTACACAGTTTAGCAAAATGTGACAAGTTGGATACATTTCTAACTAATTTGCCCTATTGTATAAGCTTATTTTTTAGCTTAATTTAAAATTTTCGACTTACATTAAAGCTAGCTTATGAAATATAAGTTTAAACCAAATAAGTAATAAGCCGACTATATAAATCGAAATAAACACCTTTTGACATATTTTTTTTACATATTTAAGAAATCTTTGGCATATTTTTTTACATATTTAAGAAATCGAAAGTATGCGAAAGTCTAAAAGGGAATCTTATCACATCCCTTTTAAATTAAAAAAATATTTTACGTTCAATGTAAACTTTAAATTCTTTAGGCCGTTCAATGTAGACCAAAAATTCTTTAGGCTGGTCACAATAAAGAGCTTCGGCGATCTATATTTTTCCTGTTATCTTAGCTTTGTTTCTTTAAGGAGCGACATGCAATCAATTTGGCACAATAAGACGACCGACACTACAAAAAACATACCCCACAAAAAAGGTAAAGTAAGGTAACACCCAATTGGGAATACCCAATACCCGCAGGAAAACCCGAAAAACCGATGTATAATATTAACCGGGTACCAAACGGGTACATATATGGATATTATAAACGGGTGCGGGTACGGGTACACTAAAACCTGCCCCGAACCGGACCCGTTGCCATCCCTATTTGGGATGTTTCATAAACCAAAACGCAGTCGATTTTGTCAAGAGAAGATTGCAGGATGTGTTGTAAGGAGACGGTGGAGGAAGCAATCAAGAGAGGAGCGGGTGATAATTTGGCGGTGGTGATTGTGTGCTTTCAATCACACCCACCACCCCGTATGGTGGTGCAAAGAGGTAGAGTTAGGAGGAGAACTTCTTGTTGTTACAATGCTTAATCTCAGAAGATTTTCCATTTCAGTTTATGATTCTTTAAATTATATATAGGAAGAGTTTAAGGGGTCGTTGCCGATTCTATTAGAACTAAGGAAATACAGGAAATACACGGAGGGTCTTGGATAGTGTTTATTCAAAAGGGTTAGATGTTGTCCCACATTGGTAAGAGTATAAGAAAGGGGAGTTGATTGGCACACTCTTATTTTTTTATCCATACACTCAAATGTACAAATTGGCAAAGCATTATTCAATAAATGTACAATGGTTCTTAAAGCCAGAAATGAAGTTTGTATGGATAAAGAATATGAGTTGTGCAAATCTTTGGCAATAAGAAAGACTATGATTTATAAGTTGGACTTTCAGTGATGGTACTTGAACACTTTATTTGGAGGGTCGTAAACATAAGTTTTTTTTTACATGATAAAAAAGGATTTAAATATTAATTGAATACAAAAGAAAAATAATTATCAGATCACAAAATGAAAACGTGTTGTTGTAGTTCTCTATTTATTTATGGATTGGTATTGAAAACTCAACAAAATACCCCTAAATTTTTAGTTATGTTACACTAACAATCCTTGACTCTTTTTTTTGGGGGGGGGGGGGGGGGGCTTCCGTTTCATCTTATTGTGTAGCAACACCTTCTCCAGTAGCCGACGTTTCTTTTATTCGATTATTTCTAAGGGTTAGGTTGATATGTCGGTTTGGAAAAAAATCAGAGATTTAGGGTTTTGGCCCGTGATACCAGTTAGGATATGTTAAAATCTGTCGGTTATAATTTATTAGACACCATTTATAATGACAAAACCCTAATACCCTAAACTCACAAATCGGGTTTAGGCCTATTTATCTACTAACATTATATACATGTAATAATAAGTATGTAATAATAAGTAGTCGTTTGGTTTGTAGCTTTTTAGAAGCTTGTGAGTGTTCTTAAATGGAATGTGATGAGGGACTTCACCCTTATCCTTTGTATTTAAATATTTTTTGATATCATACAATTTATCGGAGAAACCCTTAAAAAAAAAACACAACGTAGATATACTTTAGGTTTATCATTTAAGAACTATTAGTGGACATACGTAAAATAGAAGTGCATAAAAACCATAGTTGAAGCTGTAAAATCGAGTGTTAGGGATTTGCCTTACTATGTTAAACTTGCGATTTTTTTGAAAAAATCGCAATTTTTAGCAAGACCTTGCTAGTTTCATGAGTATACTGGCTATTTGGATAAAAATGAAGTATTTGCCTATTTTGTGAAGTATATTTTTGTCATACTTATTCTATCTATACATCCTCTACATACAATGGACAAATGATAACATCTATGTCGATCTTTATACAATTTTTTATAAACATTCATTTACATGGTCGTAAAAAAACTATGTTTGAGATGTTATGATCTCAAACTAGGTCTTCATCACTTTACATTAAGTTGGTCTTGTATCTCACTTTACACTTAGAGGTCTTCATTACTTTACGCCATGAGACATCAGGTTGTTAACTCTATTAGCTTTTGGGGTGAAATGGACACAACCATTGTTTAATATGATCGTGACCACCGTTTTTTCTCCCGTGAATAACATAAGGTATGCATTTTTTACAACCTATATCATATTTAAAATGAAACAATTAAAACTAGCTCGCTGATCAAACGGGCTTGAATATAGTCTTAGTATAAATTTAAAAATTAGTTACTATGGTGTTGTAGGATAAAAAATTCAGAATTTGTATATGTTAGTTGCTAACTATGATGCTTTTTGTTGTTAACGTAATTTGTTTATAACCACAAACAGACAAATGACAACTAGACAAAAGTTCCATAAGGAACACACATCCAAAAAACTACAAACCAATTCATCCGGGCCATTCATTTCAAAACAGATCCAACGGTTGAGATATAATATAAAGGGGCACTTTAGTAACTTTACACTTTCCCCTAACACAATTCACAGGGTCAACTTATTCCTTTTCATTTCCACCCACCCTCAAACACACACTCCCTACTGTTATAAACGCACACACCCACCCACCTACCACCGTCGTCGCACCTCACCGCCGCAACACCGTCATCGCATCCCACCATTGTCATCCACCACCATCGATCGCACCCCACCCTACCTGTTACAAACACACACACTCCAAATAAAACCTCAATCAAACCGCACCGCCATAACACCGCCGTGATTAACAGTCGCGATCTGCCACTCTTTGTCGTAGTCGAGCACCTCTGCCATGTGAATACAACATCGATCTGGTATGCATCAACCTCACATCACCATCAAATCATCATCGGTCGCACCCACCCACCAACTGTTTAATATAATGTCTCAACGAAAAATTATAACCTGGAACTTTTGACACCCTAAACTTACACCAGTGATTCTAAATGCACAACAAAATGTAGCAACACAGAAGATGAGAGATGAGGGAGATGATTTCGAAAGTAGGGTTGGTGGATTTCAAAAGTTGTTGGAGTGTGATAAGGGAGAATGAGATTTTGAAAGTTGTTGGAGTGGAATAATGCTTTATTAGAGGTGATTTCGAAAGTTGAGTTGGTGGATTTGATGGTTGTAGGGATGAGAGATGAGGGAGAATGGGTAGGAGTGTGATAAGTTTACGTTGGTGTCGGTTTGTAGTGTTATTGTAGGGTGGGGAAGTTTGATCACGCGTTTGAGGTATTTAGGCAGATGGGTGAGGTTGGTTAATGGATTCTAAAAGTGGTAAAATGCCATGAGATTCTGAAAGAGACTAACGGATTTGCACCACCCACAACTTTATATTTTGACGAGCATGTCCGTCATGGCAAAACTATTATCGGACTTGCTTAGGAGATGGACTTTGAAAGCTTTCTTGATCCCACTCTTGTTTTGAGAACAAAGATACTCCTGAAAGCTTAACATAAATTACATGTGCAAGTGGGATAGGCTGCCTCGTATTTCTGATATGTTGCCAATTAAATAAATGAAACTTCTTGTTTGTTCAGGGAAACATCGAAGGTTCGAGACTACTACAAGAAACAAGAACGCCTCCTTGAAGGCTTCAACGAGATGGAAACCATCAACAAATCTGGATACTTACCTGATATGCTGCTCAACAAAGCTCATAATATTGGGGAAATGATACAAGAAAAGCTTGAGCAGTTGTCCGAAGTTGAGAGAGCGTTTGTTCATATTGACTTTGAGTTCAGTCACAGACCTGAACACAAAGCCAAAGTCTAGCTGTTGTTTTTTTATCTTTCTTTTTTCAAGTAAATACTTAAACATGCAAACCAATAAACATGTTAATATTCATCAATGATCATATGACTTTTCTATTTGATGAATTTTAGCATATGTCTTTAAGCTTTATGAAATGATTACTTTTGAGTGGAAGCGTGTGGTCACGTGGATCAAGCTTTTCTAACATCTTTGTTCATGTTTATCGTTAGTTGATTTTCCAATGAACTTCATATTTGGAATGTAAATGAACCTCTTGTATTTCTGTTGCTTCAACTGTATGTGTCTGTTCCTTGACAAATTATTTTTGGGCTTTGTGTATTTGGTTTAAGCTCAATACCTCAACTTCGGATAGTCGTGACAACTAAATCACATGTGATTTGCGCTAAATCACATGTGATTTGCGCTAAATCACATGTGATTTTGTACTTAATTTTAACAATTTAATGTATCTTCTTTTTTTGCTATAAAGATATTGCTAAAAGAGTTAATCCAGCTAATGATGTGTTATGTTATTTAACTTGTGAAGTTGTTATCAACGAATGTCATTGTATGATTAGGTTTTAGGTACCATATGTACATACGAGTGATGATTATTGATTGATATAAACGTGTAGATCTTAGGTGCTTTTGTTTTAAAAAAAAATCATAATTGAAAACAGAGAAGTTCAAGTCATAAGCCTTCTTCATTGCTTTGTATGTTGTATTTTTATCCAGGTTGATATGCAAATCACATGTGATTAACCACAAATCACATGTGATTTACCACAAATCACATGTGATTTTGTCAATTATCAAAAGTTAAACATGTCTATGTATGTTTTTTTAATTACTATGTTTTTGTCAGTTATCAAATGTTGTACAAATCACATGTGATTTGTATTCAGTTTTATTTACCATGTATATGGATTACATGTGATTCACACGCGGATCACATGTGATTCACATAGGAAACACATGTGATTCTGATAGAAGAATCTCATAGCAAATTAATATTTCATACTTCATGTAACAAACCTAATAGTCTACCATTGTCATTTTTAGATTAAAACTGAAGCACAAGTGATTTAGTTTACAACAACAAAGAAAAAATCATACTTGATTTACATTTTCCCAAAACAAAACACAACAAAACATAATCACGTATGATTTACTTCTTTTTACATCAATATATGAGGCTCCACTTTAACTTTAAGTGATTTTTCTTTTATTTTTTCATCATCTTCCTTTCACACCACATTTTGTCTCGAGCCCGTAATGGTTTTTTACATACAATTTCTTCAAGATCTGCAAATACAACACATAATACCATATAACAACATAGAAAATAAGAAACCATTTTTTTCGATTTATTTTATGTATAAATCACATGTGATTTGCACGAATCACATGTGATTTACACAAGAATCACATGTGATTTACCCATGAATCACATGTGATTCGGATAAAATCATATTATGCAAAATTAATTGTGATTTACCTAAAATCACTTGTGATTTACGCAAAACAAATTGTGAAATTCACTTGTGATTTACCAAAAATCACTTGTGATTTACATAGAATCAATTGCGCAAATCACTTTTGATTAGGCAAAATCACTTGTGATTTACTTTAATAAACTTTCAACTCTAACTAATTCGTCAAACAACTTGATAAAAATATTTCCGTCTCATAATATATCAAAATATTTCCATCTCTTAATATAAATTCTCGCTCAAGCCCATTGCGTCTAACATATCCTAAGAAATTTTACTTAATTATTCCACTTTGAACTAGTATAAAAGTGTAGAAAAAGATATTTAAAAATGAATAATGCTATATAGTATATAGTGGCCTCCTCTAACAAAACACACACATATAAAAACACACACTAAAATCCCCATTTGAAAACATCTTCTTGTATGAACTTAAGTGAATCAAAGTATCTTTTTACCCAATGTATAATAGCAAAGTGAATCAAAATATATTTTTACCCGATCTATAATAGCAAGCCTCGTTACTTGTTCATATTTCAAAAGTCTTTCTCATCAAACTTTGTTAATTAAATAACAAATATTGGAAATATTAAATGCATTAGCTTAAAATATAGTCGTAATATTAAATGCATTAGCTTAAAATATAACATGTAATTTTACATGTAACTTCTTCCATAACGGTATCTGGATGTGCCACTTCTGGCAAAACATCATCTGCATCTGATTCAACCTCATTTTCTTGTTCAACAATCTGTTTGTTCAGATCGACCAGTTTAGTTATTTCTATAACATTCATTAAATGATCTTCATCCATTTTCCCGTTATCGACGGTGGGTTTTTATGAAATTCGGTTATTTACGGTGATTTAGCGTGATGGATGTTGATTTTCCGATGATTTAGAGTAATTGATTGAATTCCGGCGGTTGTTATGTTTTTCGGCGAGTTTTTAATTTTTCGGCGGGTGGATTTTGTGGTGTCAGTGTTTTTGAGGAGAGAGAAAATAAAAAAATAAATGAGGGGTAGATGAATGTTTTTTATGTTTATATATGATTGAGGGTTTTATTATAAGCCATTCGATGTGGATGAAATCAAGGGCCAAAATCTCTTGATTTGTTCGTACAAGTTCTACGGGGATCTGACTTCTTGACAACTAATGCATATCAACTTGCTTTTCAAGCAAAAAAACTAATGCATATCAACACTATTGCAAAACAATATATAAATACTAGAAACGAAAGTTCTCATTCCTCGCCCAATGTGGGATTGGATAGATATACTTTACCCTTTTAAGTTCAAACCTCAATAAATGGGCCAAGTACTTGGTAATTGCCAACTTGGCGTCAGATGGTGGTGTGGTGGCGGAGGCTTGGTAGTGCCAAAACGAAGGCCACATTAGACTTGGTGGGGGAGGGCGCCATCATACCCGGTGCTTTAATAACTTTCATGGAGTGAAGTGGACACGATGGCTTTTTAAAAAAGTCGTAACCATCGTCTCTTACCATGCGAAAAAAAATTAATATGTATGTTGATTGCAACCTCTATCATATCTAAAATGAAATAGTAGTTCGTTCATCGAACTGGCTTGAATATCATATCTAAAATAAAATAGTAGTTCGTTCATCGAACTGGCTTGAATCTAGTGTTAGTATATAAATTAATGTTATAAAACGTGGGTGACGTGTATTACTATAAAATTTAGTCTTTAATATAATGTTAGAAAACGTGTGTGACATGTTTATAAAATTTAGTCTTTAATATAATGTTATAAAACGTGTGTGACATGTTAAAAAAATCGTAATGTTAAAATGATTGAGAATTCGTACAAGTTGATTCTACCATTCTGCGTTCAAATATTAGCAACTCTCCTTGTGTTTATACTCGAATGAAAGATAATAGCAACCAACACAACACTTACCTCGATTTGTAAACATCATTACCCGACAAGTATATAAATAACAAAAGAATTTATTCCTAGCCCGATGTGGGATTACAAATATATGCTCCATAGTAACATATGTTAGAATGCGTTGGTTTACCCCTTTCTAAATGTACAACAACATTCACTAATCTTTTTTTTTTGAACGGCGACTTTTATAAAAGAACTAGCAAGAAGCTAGAAAAACATTACCAGGAAATTAAATATGGGTTTTTTAACGAAGCCTCCCAAGAAAACAAACTAGAACAACGATTAGCACTCCAGGTATAAGAAGTCAAAACAATATCATCAAAAATCACGGATCGCCTCGGAGGAGAGTCGTCAAAAATTAGGCGATTCCGAAAGGACCAAATGTGCCACCAAGAAGTATAGAAAACTCCTTCCAACATGGTCTTGAGCTTAACCGGCAAACGAATGGAAGCGAACCAATTAAGCCAAGTAGCAAACGACGAAACCGCTGACCATTTAATATTCCACCAGTAACAGATCTTTTGAGAAATACATGTAGCCAAATCACAATTGAAAAACAAATGCTGAACATCTTCAAAAAAACCTTCACAGTTCGGGCATAAAGTAGAATCCAACAAAACCCCTCGGTTGACCAGGTTACCTCTAGTAGGCAGGCGATCCAGCCTAGCGCGCCATGCGAAAACATTTATCTTGATCGGCACGTATTTCACCCATCTAGTCGGTATATCCGAAGAAGGAAGAATCAAGTCATCAAGAATGGAACGAATATCTTTAACTCGGAAAACTCCATCCCCGTTGATGTCACACGACCATCTATCCCTACATAATAACATAATTGATGTTACATAATGTTACATAATTATTGTTACTTAATGTTACATAATGTTACATAATTATGTTACATAATTGGGAGAATTGGATGGTAATAATAAAGTGTATTAATGATAGATGTAATCTAGGGAAAGGGAGCCTCTATATAACACCTACATGAGATGTGAAAGATAAAACACACAATAGTCCTAAAAAACTCTTTCACTATTCTATTGTGCCTTTATTCGCTCTCATAACCTTGGGTTGATCGAGGAATTCGAATCATTCCGGTAAAACGTATGTGTTATCAAGCTGGTAATTGGTATAACTCGATACATAGCGTGTGTACAAGATCGTGATACAATCTTTCTTTAGATTGTTCTTGGATTGTTTTCTTATAAACCCAAATTAGGGTTTCTGGAGATAATCGCTAAGCAATTTGATTCTTGTTCGGGCTAGAACGGTTAATTATTCAAGCATGTTATTTGATCCTTTATTTGCTTCTGCTATTCTATGCTTTGATGTTATGGTTTAATATAATTGTTATGAAAGTATAAAAACCCTCAGTTACCTCTAGTAGAACCCAACTAATCTTTAATAACAATCACACTGTTCAGTTCAGTTCAATCATGAACCCTCATGGTGGTGGATACGGTTATTTTTGCAAACGGTGGTGGTGGATATGGTTGTTTACGCGGACGGTGGTTGTGGATGGTGGTAGTATTTACGTGGCGCGAAAAATAATGGTCTCTTTCTATTGCACGAATGAACAAGTATATATAAAGGTTCTCTATCAAAATGACAGTATAATCAATCTAAAATGGTATCTGCATCTTATATGCCTGTAATGATAAGTGTAAACACAACTAAGATATACTCATGGTTTATCATTTAAGAACTGTTAGTGAATGTACGTACAATAAAAGTGCATAAAAACCATACTTGAACTGTAAAACCGAGTGTTAGGGAGATATATCATATATCATCATACATTCATGCTTAAAAAGGTCTAGTGATTAGGCAATAGAATTGGTATAAACTTCAGGAGATTAGGCTAGTAACGCCTCATTGGTGGTACGATGAACCTCCATTTAGTTAGGAAACATTCATTCGAAGATCTGCAACAACTTCTTGGGTAAATTATACATTTACCCTTTTATATATACATATAGTTAAAGTTAATTGTCATAAAATAGTCGGTGGAGCTTAATAGTCGACTTTCAATAATCATGAATTATTAAAATAAGTCTTTATAATATAAATTAATGTTATAAAACGTGTGTAACATGTATTATTAAAAAAAGTCTTTTTAGTATAAAGTAATATTATAAAACATGTGTGACATGTATTAAAAAAAGTCGTTTTAATATAAATTAATGTTATATAAAGTGTTTGACATGCATTATTAAAAAAAGTCTTGTCAGTATAAATTGATTTTATAAGACCTATGTATATAGAAGTGAAGTGCTTTCGAATATCTGTGTTCATAGTTTTTATATAATCTGTGTTAGACATGGGTTATTGTGTGACTTGTATTATTTTTAAAAAAGGTGAGATGTGCTACATGAGTATGCCTTTTGATCAATTTCACTGGCGTCGAGATATCACAACTTTTTTTTTGAATGCAAGGACAACATTGACGAACAACGCGTACTACTCCAAATTGTTAACAACAGAATTTGGTATTCCTTGCCCGATGTGGGATTGCTCCATAGTAACACATGTTAGAATGCGTTGGTTTACCCCTTGTTAGAAAAATTAAGGTGTGTGTGATTATCCTAGAAATCTCTCTTGTATCATGTTGATTTCACTTTTCGTATAAAGTATTTCGACCCTTATTTATGCCTGGGTTGCACAAAATCTCTATCGGGATAATACAAGGAGTATAACACTTTGTATTCTAGGCACAAGATTACAAAGCAAGAATTTTAGAAGAATTGTAATGGAATTTTCGTTGTTCTTTCTATGTTTAGACCAAAAGTATTCCAATGCATATATGACAGGAAATTAGACAGTTTTTGGACAGTTAAAGTTGGTTAAAACTAAATTTTAGCAACTGCCTGACATAAACTTTACGGCATAACATATCTTGTTACGGCGTAAAGTCCATATCAATTTCATTGGTTACGACGTAACCATATATGGTTACGGCGTAAACTTTCAAGCCTTGGTTTCTGTCAAAAGGTTACGGCGTAACCTAAACGTAAGGTTACGGCGTAAAGATCCTCAAGGCTTTGTTCATTACCCAAAGAAGGTTACGATGTAAATAACCATATGTTTACGGCGTAAATTTCACATTTCCTGTCATGATAGATTTGATGTTAGCTCAACAAGCGTGCACTCCACACTTCCTTAACTTCTTTCTGAGCCAAACATGAAACCTCATTGGCCTCTAGTAAATCACCATTACCTAAATGGCCGTCGATGATACTAAAATCACCAATAAATCCCCCCTATTTTAGTGTAGTCCTTGATTTACTAAAACATGTATAAAGATATATGCAATTATGTTAAAACAAACACAACGAAACAAACAAATGCATAAATGAAAATGTTTTGCGATTGAATTTTCATCTTAGTATAATACACATTCCAAATATTCGAAAATCAGGGTTTCGTAACGATTGAACTCGTCAATCCATTTGAATACCTGAAGATATTATACACATAAATTTCTACAACACTCTAAAATTGATAATGAAGCATGGTGTACTGATGTTGTTAAGGCTGCCTTGGTCTCGGTCCTCATATTACAAACCTAGATGTGTGTTCACAAGGTGTCAAATACTCATGGGTCCCTTAATTCGACTCATGATCTGGTTGTTGTGAGTTGACTATAAATCACTGCTGATTCTCTTTGGCGACTGTTTGTTGAATCGAAACCCTGGTTTTTAGTTCTTGCACCTAGGTAGTTCTTTTAGTTCTTGCACCTGCATTTGCAATTTTTCTAAAGAACACTTAAGAAGGTAAACTTCAACCTAACCATCACTTGTAGGTCTGAACACATACCTTGGGAAGATAAATACATGTGTTCCAATCTTTATCTATTTGCTTTCCACATTGAATTCAGCTTCTAACGTTGTATTAGAAGGGAATTGGGTATCTTATAGGTAGTAGACTTAAATGGACTTTAATCCCATCCCTATCACTGACTTATTCACTAAGTCCCTAGCAAGACCTTTCGTCAAGTGGTCTGCTAAATTATGTTGTGACCGAACAAACTCAATATAAATCACACCATTCATGATTAACTTCCTAATCATACTATGTCTAACACCTAAGTGACTAGACTTGCCATTATACATTTGACTATATGCTTTAGCCAACGTGGCAGCACTATCAGAATGGATAGAAATCTATGCTATTGGTTTCGACCAAATTGGAATCTCATGTATCAAGTTTCTTAGCCATTCTGCTTCCCTTACCGGAAATCAGCCATGCTTCAAAACTCAGATTTACATAGTTTAGCAACGTGTGGATGCATGTTTGCTTCTTGGAAGCCCATGAAATGGCACCTCCCCCAAGCAAGAACACCCATCCACTTGTAGAAGATGAATCTTCAACATGATTTATCTAGCTCGCATCTAAATAACCTTCTAGCACCGAAGGATATTCAACATATGATAAACCATAATTCATAGTACCCTTTAAGTACTTGAATACCCTTGTTATTTCTTGCCAATATTGTCTACTAGGATTACTAGTAAATCTGCTGAATCTACCAACTACATAAGCAATATCAGGTCTAGTGCTAGTTATAACATACATCAAGCAGCCAATAGCTCTTAAATATTCGAGCTAGGTTTACCTGTATTTGGTTTAAGCTTTTCTACCAGATCCATGAGAGTACTCACCGAAGAACAATCTTCACGATTAAACTTTTTGAGTATTTTCTTAATATAATGAGATTGTGTAATTACAATCCCTATATTTTCACGTTTTATCTTGATACCAAGAATAATATGTGCTTCTCCCATATCTTTCATTGAGAACTTTGATGATAAAAACTTCTTAGTTTTATCAACTTGATTTTGATCAGTTCTGAAAATCAACATGTCATCAACATATGAACAAATTATAACACCTTTACTGAAGCTATCAAATTTGCTATATACATACTTTTCAGATTGGTTTAAGTGAAAACCACTTAACAACACAACCTCATCAAACTTTTGATTCCACTGTTTAGGTGCTTGTTTTAGCCATACAATGACTTAACCAGTTTACACACCTTATGCTCATTACCTATCATAAAAAATCCTTCCGGTTGCTTCATATACACTTCTTCAGCTAAATCACCATTTAAGAATGCTGTTTTGACATCCATTTGATGGATCACTAGATTGTGAATAGCTGCTAAAGCTAACAACAATCTAATAGTAGTGATACGAGCAACGGGTGCATATGTATCGAGGTAATCGATCCCTTCCTTTTGTCTAAAGCCTTGGATTACCAATCGAGCTTTAAACTTGTCAACTGTTCCATCGACTTTCATCTTCTTTTTGAAGATATATTTGCAACCTGGAGGTAAATCAGATAAGACCTATGTATTATTTTCCATAATAGAACCAATCTCATCATCAATTGCTTCTTTCCAGAAAGCAGCATCCCGAGATTGCATATCTTCATCATAGGTTCTAGGATCCTGCTCTATACTATAAGATTAAGAGTATTTTGATCCAACTTGATATATTAATCCCTCAACTAAATATAACTGAAAATCAGAACCTTATGATTTAGTTTTTCTAGCTCTTTTACCTCTACGGGGTTCAGGAATCTCACTTGGTACATCATCAGAATGATCATCCCTTTGAGATTCGACCAAATTTGGTATAATGTATTTTGGTCTAGGTATTGAAGAGAAACGATTCTCATTAAATATTGTATCTCTTGATTTTATAATTGAGTTAATAGAAACAGAGTCATTAGGTTCAATAACATAAAACCTATATGCCTTGTACAAACGAATAGATCTATGAACAAACATGATGATTACCTAATAAAAATTCATAAAACAACACCACAACTCATAAAAACAACAATTAGTACAAATAAACACTAGCAAACACGTATATCATCTTTATACTTGATATTATATAACGAAACTAACAAAATAAAATCGAAACATATTAATAAACTTACATTGGTAATCGATTTGAGATATTACAATGATATGACTTCATGAATACATGTATCTAATAAATTATAACGGGATGATTTGATCGATTTGTTCATTGTGAATCGAAATTATAGAAAGATCGAGTGTGGAACGAGATGATTTAATCTAATTTCGTGTTTATTGTATTGAGAGAGAGAAATATCGTGTCTGGAGTGGTAGAAAAGAAGAAAAAAGAAAAAATAAAATAATTTAGGCATTAAATATAAATGTGTGAAATCACAAAATAATCCCTTAAAGAATGAAAGAAGTTACAATTAGATCCCTGTAGTTTGGTGTGAAAAAAGGGAGGGAGAGGTGGCTTGATCTAACGGTTGTGGATGGGTTTTCTAGCTTTTTCACTGAGATTTTCTCATGATCCCATCTCTCTCTCTCTCTCTCTCTATATATATATATATATATATATATATATATATATATATATATATATATATATATATATATATATATAGAGAGAGAGAGAGAGAGAGAGAGAGAGAGAGAGAGAGAGAGCGAGAGAGAGAGAGAGAGAGAGAGAGAGAGATAGAGAGAGAGAGAGAGAGAGAGAGAGAGAGAGAGCGAGAGAGAGAGAGAGAGAGAGAGAGAGAGAGAGAGATAGAGAGAGAGAGAGAGAGAGAGAGAGAGAGAGAGAGAGAGAGAGAGAGAGAGAGAGAGAGAGAGAGAGAGAGAGAGAGAGAGAGAGAGAGAGGGAGAGAGAGAGAGAGAGAGAGAGAGAGAGAGAGAAAGAGAGAGAGAGAGAGAGAGAGAGAGAGAG
>BQNB010002927.1:0-27542 GCA_026074375.1 Tanacetum coccineum
TCTCATTTCATCAACCAATGATCCCTTTAACTCTCTCATAATGGGGGACGAGCATCTTGACACTATTCCGGCAACGGAATCGAACGAAGTAATAAAGTCTAGTGTTGAGAACCTTGTCCCAATCCTAAGTGAGTCTGAGGGTATTCCTGACAGTGTGTGTGATGTGCCTCTTTGTAATAATCATACCCCTCTTGAAGCTTTCAAAGAACATTCTGAGACTCATCATCGATTTCAACGATGATTCTACTTTGAGTGATGACGATTCTTATGAGAACATCGATTATGTCGATGCATCACCTGACCAAGTCTTCCTCCACATCTCTTAACCTTTTCTTGGAGGAGACTAACACCTTTGATAATTCTTTAACCGAATCTTTCTGCTTTGATTTGGAAGAGATTAGTAGTGGCAGTCCCACTACTCATTCTGATTACTCTCTTCCGGATTATGAAGCTTTCTATTCTGATGACGATCATATTGAAGAAAAGAGTAGTGGCAGTACCACTACTCATGCTGATTTTTCTAAATATGATTCGTTCATCTTTGATCTTTCGATCAATCCATTTCCTCCTGCCGATAGGAGTGATTTTTATCATGAGGAGTTCGCCGATGAACTCGCTCACATCATATCTCCACCGGAGTATGATCATTTCTGCTTTAAGATTGATCCCGAGCCGGGCAATCTTACAATGGATGTGGTGGAGGATATTTTCCCAACAAGAGAACCCAGAGTTCATGTGTCTAATGTTTTACCCACCCATCTCACCCTGGATATGGATTTCATACTTTTAAGTGAACCTCTCTTCGCTTATAATGTATGGATCTTTCTTCCTTTTCTCACGTATCCAGTTGCTCCTCCATATCTTCTCTCCTGTGGGAATGAAGATACCATTTTTGACCTCGACATCTCCATTTATCATTCTTTTATGCTGGGTGTATCTCATCAGAGTGGAACTTTCATGAAATTCAATGTTTATCCAAACCACTTGAATGAAAGTCCGATGAAGATTTTATCTTCCACTTGCTCCCCCATGGACCAATGAATTCGGGGTCGAGTCGAGCTTGTGACTCGGTTAACAAAAACAAGGTGCTTCGTGGGTGGCAACCCATGCTTATCCATTCTATCTTTTTTCTATTTGCTAATAAGTGTTTTTATTAATTTCAAAAAAAAAATTTAAAAATTAAAAAAAATAAAATAAGTGTTTTGTCACAATTTTGACTTTCCTGCTTGGTAGAATAAGAGTAAATTTTGACTTGATCGAGCGTGTTGAGCTCTAGCTTGTTCCTTAACATTTAGGCTAAACGTTCATGAATATTCGCGAAGAACAAAAGATGATAGTGTTAAGTATGAGTTGATGCTAAACAAGGATTATTTGGAAATCTTAATAGCTCATATATGTAATTTGTCACTTTTTCTCCCAAAAGCTCTTAACCTGATTAATATACGTGCTACTTTTGGAAATTAAACTTAAATCAATAATTTTTATGTAGTATATAGCAAAAACTTAAGACTTAGTTCAAATTTATACTTGAATTTTTCAAAAAATTCAGTTTATCTCTTAAAAAAAATTAAATAAAAAAATTGATGAAAAAATGCAAAAATATATAAACTGTGGGTTGATAAAAGTTTGCTGTATCTTGCCGGCTCACAACCGATGTTACAGCCTTCTAAAGAAAGCCCATAGTAAGAATAATAATCCGAGACTGATAAAAGTTTGCTGCATCTTGCCGGCTCACAACCGATGTTGCAGCCTTCTAAAAGGTCGAGGGTTACAAATTGGTTAATATTAAGTGTGAATAAATGAATAAAAAGTCTCTTTTTGTTAAATTCAAATATGCTTTTGAACTTTGGCTATTATATTTTATAAGCTATGTATATACGGAAAACCTGAGAGTTTTTGAAACCTAAGGTCCGTGAGTCCCGATACTAGTCTCTGTGGGGTGTCAAAAGCCTGGTCACTTAACCGCAAGGTTGGGATGTGCCGAGACGAAAGTCGCTACATGGGATGATCTCGCCTTCAAACTCATTATTCTCGGGTGGAACGTGAAACATAGAATGTTGCAAAACATTGATCCATGGTTGAAATTCAAAATAGCACATACACCTAAGATATAAATTGTCGGGAGTGAAAAGTTTACAAATTGCAAATATGAGTAGTGTTAGCATCTTAACTCATAATTAATGGTGATTTCGTTTTAAGCTTGGTTTGGAATAAGTGAAAAGTCGGGTGATAAGTGCTTAATTACACATATCTTTTACCTTCAAAAATGAGCTTAAATGACCAAAAACAGACAAAAAACTGCCAAATATATGTTTGTTTTGCATTTGTATTGTGCAGGAAGTGGATATCATCAAAAAGACAGAAAACCAAGCCAAAATGACAAAACTGAGCATGGAATGGAAAAGACTGTGCAAAATCAAGGCCAAAGTCCAAAAATGCCAAAGTCAGAGTCAATACTCTACTTTTCTAAGTTATTAGTCGAGGGTGATTGAGATTCTTAGTTTTCTAAATGCTTACTTCATAGCATTGCGTGAGGACACGACAATACCTTAGTATGGGGGATTTTGGTATGTTTGTTTAAATTACACACACTGTTACTTTAAAAACAAGTTAAAATAACCAAAAACGGACTTAAAATGCCAAAAATATGCTTGTTTTGCTAATTGTGTTGTGCAGGAATGGATATCTAAGAAAAGGACGAAAAACAAAGCCAAAACGACAAAACCGGACACGGAATGGAAAAGCATGGAAAAGACAAAGTCAAGACAAAGCCCAAGTGTGAAAAAGTCAACCAAAGTCAACCCCGAAAACGACAAAACCAGACACGGAATGGAAAAGCGTGGAAAAGACAAAGTCAAGATAAAGCCCAAGTGTGAAAAAGTCAACCAAATGAGGGACTCATGCTGCCGTTTTCCCAAAGTATTAACCACAAGGGCCAATTCTGCCAACCCTCCAAAAATATAACCCACAAGGACTTGTGATGAGATACCAAGTATCACACTTGGGGGGTGTTTCTGCCAACATCCCAAACGTCTATAAACACAAGGACGAAAATTGCAAAGACAAGTATATCCATGAGGGACTATTTGTGTCAAAACCACAAACCCACACCCCGTTTTTAAATCACTGTACATCTCTCCCAACTATTTCCCGCCAATCACCCAAACCCCACATCCTGTCAATATCAAACCTCGTTGACCTCCCCACATCACTCCAAAACCTTCACTCTCAAAAACCCCACCCCTCACATGGTCCTTGTCCACGGTGGCAATCTAAAAACCCACAATTTCATCAATGGTTGTGATTTAATGAGTGTGCATCAAGAAGTATGAAGGGCCAGGATTAACTTATGTCTACACACACACAAGAAACACATATGCTATTTTGTCTCTACAAAGAAGCACAAGAGGAAGAGAAAAAAGCCAAGAAACCCTAGCTAGTAGTTTTTCTATATAAAGCTTTTGTAAGCCATTGTGGCCAGGTGTGAGTTTTTTTTAGTAGAGTAATTTTTAGAGTTCAGTTTTAAGTTTTTAAGTAGTCCAACTTTTATGTACTTATATTTTTAAGATTAATGAAAATCCAGTTTGATGTTTTAATTTTTGTTCAAAATTCTTAAGTTAAGTCTTTAAAAGCTCACATAAACCACTTTATAATCTGTTTGAATTACTATACAAGAATTAAGAAAAGAAAAACCAAAAAGGAAAAGAGCAAGAGTGCTGAATTATAAGCTATTGGATGAATGGGCAGAAATGGATGGCCCATTGGGGTGCTTAGTATAGCTTATTTATAAGCTTGGGTAGGTTTTAGAGCTTATTTAGGTTCACATAATCCTGTTTTGAGCAAGGATCAAGGTATACTCCTTTTTAAATTTTTGCTTAAAATTACTGTAGCATTGCTTATTTTTAGCTTATTGATGACTTTTTGTGCTTATATGTGTTTAGTTATGCTTAAAAATGTCCTTTAGTTGCTCTTGTATCATTAACTTGCCATTTGCCTAAAAAATGTCTAGATAGCTTATTTGTACTGTTTACTTTTAAGCTTCTTCAAGTGCTTATTTGTTTTTGCTTTTCACTTTTTATTAGTTAACCTTGCATGTTTAGTAGTTGTTTTTAAAATTTAGTGCTTAATTCAGTCTTTATAAGTGTTAAATTCGTTTTTAAAAAGATAAAGGGGTGTTTGGTACAAGCCCAAAATGGGTAGAAATGGGAAGGTTATGGGTTGGTGTCAATTGTCCAACTTTGATTAGTAGTATTAAGTTAATTTGAGTCTGTTTTCCAAAGTTTTTGAGTCCTAAAAGTGTTTTTTCAACTTTTCTAAGTAGTCCTTAAATCTGTTGGTTTTAAAAGAAAGTCAAAGGGCTTATTGATAAAGCCCTTGAAACCTGGGTTGTGGTAACAATTATGGTCATTTATAGGTAATAAATCAACTAGCAAAAACTTAGGAGTCCCATAAGTTTTGGGGCTAGCAATTCTGTCACATTTTTTTAGTTTTTCAAAAGTCAAAATGTTCCCCTTTACATTCTCAAAAACCAGAGTGTAAATCATGTTTAGGATCTAAAAGTTTTTGTGCACAAGTTCATTTCATGGTAACATTTCATCTGTATTTTTTTTTTTTAACTAAGTTTTTATTTTTGAGCTTATTGGAGAGCTATTTTTGTCTTTCTAGCTTTTTCACAAAACCATTGTTTGAAAACGCCCTGCTAGAACCCTTTTTATAGCCCTACTGTCCTAGCTCCATTATAGGGGCCTCACAGCTCAGCTTTTTGGCTTATTCCAAAAAAGCCAATAAGCTCTTTTATAAGCCCCTTTAGTTGTAGACTTTAGCTTGTCCTCTAGGTAGCTTAAATTTAAGCTCAAATTAGGCCTTTGAATTTTTTTTGCATAGTGGTAGGAAAGTTAGCTTAATTCGATTTCTTGGCTTATTGGGCTTATTCCATTTGCTTATTTTTTTGTTCCTATTAGTTCATTATGATTGTGTATTAAGTTGTGTTTGCCCATTTTCTCACTATCTATGCTTATTTGTTCATAAGAGTTAAAAAAGAAAAAGCCATTTTTGCCTTTATGTCACATTAAGCTAGCTGTCTGTTTTCAATAAGCTTTTTCAGCTTATTTTTAGCTTTTCTCAAAAAGTTGTAGTTACAAAAAATGATAAGCCCCATGAGCTTAACAAGTTTGTTTAAAAAGTTTTTCTAAAAAAAAGAGGAGATAAGGGGAAACCCGGGTGAGCAAGACTCGAACCCGGGTCTCACCCTCAATACACCTCTCTTATAACAAACCCCTTACCGCTGTGCCCTTGGGTCTTTTCTGTTAGACCCTTGGGCACTTGGGTACTTAAGGGTGTTTTAGCCCTTTAAGCTATAAGCTCGTTTGAGCTTATTTTCGGCTTATTTATAAGCCGAATTTTGGGCTTCTTATTTTTCTTAGGATAGTTGTAGGATAAAGTAATTTTAGTAATTTTTTCAGAATTTTTAAAAATAGTTTAGTATTTTTTATAATTTAATTTCGTTAAAAGTTTTAAAAATTCATAAAAAATACAAAAATTATCAAAAAAATATTTTTCTTTTTTAGAAAATTTTCTTTAGTCATATTTTACGTAGGAAAAATAGAAAAACTTTCGTAGGGTTAATTTTGCAAACTTTTGATTTTTAAAGAACGGGTCTCGGGTACGGATCTTGACTTGACTCGTTTTTGGGTCAAACGACCTCCGTTTTCAGTCTAGTCTTTTTCATTCTTCATTATTAGTCCCCTAGAGTAGTTTAGAAGTAAAAATTTCTTTGTAGGGTTAATTTTTAAGATTTTAGGTTTTTGACCCCTTGTTCGGGATTCCTGCTCTCGTTTTTTAGCTTAATTTCATAATTTTTAGGTTTTTCTCAATCGTTTTTGTTTGTTATTGATTAATTTAGCTTTCTACTCTCTCAAATCATTAATCTCATTCAAACTCCAATTTTCCGACTGTATCGATTCTCCAGCACAGCCTCGTTGGGGATAAACGACCCGGGGATATTCTATACTACTTCCCGGTTTCATTGATTGTGTTTTTAGATTATACTTACTATATATTTTATATTCTATTATATATTATATATATAAAGATATATAGTTTAAGAAACCAATCAAATTTTTGGCGCCGCTGCCGGGGAGGCTGAGAAAACGATTATCGTTACGTCTGACCATTTGTGTTTGAATCTGTGAATATTATCACCAAAAAAAAATCAAAAATATAAAAACATTATCCTTAATTATCAATAAAAATCATCATCAATATAATGCTTTCAACTGAAGCATTATCATAATAAGTTCCCGAACAAAAGATTTAAAACTTGCCTTTGTGTCACTTGTGAAATACGGCTCACCTTTAATTGATAAACAAACTATAAGAGGGGTATAAGGAGGGTTGTTCCGAGGAACTACGACCCGAAAGGAGAAGGTTTTTAATAGCTTCGCGCTTTCCCGCTCCTCCGCTCCTTTGTGCGTTTTTCTTTTAAAGAGCTACCGTGAAACGAGTTGATTATTGGTTTAAGTTGTCTTATCTCATTTTGTCCGTTAATAAAATATGTTGCTTAAAAAACTCGAAAAGCCAAAAATAATCTTCTTTTTCTTCTTATCCATTTAATTCTTTTCTTAACCCTCAATTGTTTAATTCTTATGGCGTCACTCGATCGTCGTTCGAATCACCTTTACGCGATTAAAGAGTGTTCGTCTTGTGGAAATTTGCACACCAAAGACTGTGGTTGTCCAAAAGGGAGTCTTGAAGGACAACAGATTCTTGTTTCCATACCTAGCCTTGTCTCAACGACCCCTTAAAATTGAAAATTTTTGTCTCGATTGTGGAGACCCGGTTCATGGTCTATATTGTCGACAATGTGCTCTAATATGAAAGACATTGGAGGAAGTTTTTCAAGACTTCCAAGACACTTCCAAGTCATCCAATGACGATACTAACTTTGTTAATCAAGAACCATTCGTTGTCAAACAAGGCCCCGGTGTAAATTCTTCGCAAAGTCCTCCACACATTAATCTTTGTTGTTACGAGTGTGGGAATTCGTTAGACGATATCTTTTGTCAACAATGCACTTGTAAGTCTTGTGGGAAAGGTGCTCATTATGGTTATAATTATCCACCGCAAATTCCAATTATCTCTAAACCGGAACCATGCAACAATCAAACCGTTAATGAGTTCCCACAGACTTTGCCAAGTGTTCAACCGACATCTTGTACCGGAGATGAGAATTCATTCACTTATGATTCTAAACCTAACTTTGTTGATGATTCTCCTAACGTTTTCAACCCACCTCCACAACCCCCGACTTATCCTTATGAGAATTATGGGAACGATGCTTATTATGGTTACGATTGTTCACCTCAAGTTCCGTTTATCTATCCGGAACCGTGTTACAGTCAAGACTTTAATTTCCCACAAAATTCTCAAAGTTTTCAACAACAATATCTTTGTTGTACCCATTGTGGGGGTCCTCATGAAACTTACCAATGTCAACCAATGAATGAAGACTATTATCATAAGCAAAATTCTTGCTATGATTATAATTCTTTTGGTTTTGACCAATTTCAACCCCCGCAATATACCGTCAATCATCCAATCTCCAATGTTCAAAATAGCCTTTTCAATGCTCAAAATGAGTTTCTCAATTCTCAAAACAAGCTTATGGAGCAATGACATTCCCTATGTGATATGGTGGTCAATTATGCAAAAGAACGATGAAGAAAGGCGAATTGAGGATGAGCAAGTGCTAAAGATCGATATGGAAGATTCCCATTTGCTATGGATGAGACGTGACTATGACATTGCAAACACACCCGTTTCATAACCAAGGAGCCCGTTAACTCTCTAAGTTGGGGGACGAAGATCTTGACACTATTCCGAACGGGAACGGACGATTCATAAAGACTAGTGTCGAGAAACTTGTCATCAATCCCAAGTGAGTCGAGGGTGTTCCTGACAATTGTGTGTGATGTTCCTCTTTGTAAACAAATCCTACCCTCTGAAGCTTTGAAACAACATTCTGAGACTATCATCGATTCCAACGATGATTCTACTTCGAGTGATGACGATTCTTATGAGAACATCGATTATGTCGATGCATCACCTCCCGATGCTGAGATCGTCAGCTTAGAGGTGGTAGAGATTGTTATCCCAAAAGTTGGAGGGATTGATACCGATATTCTTCGAACAATCAAAGACGATATCCTTCGTGGAAAAATTGTTGGAATGTCATCTTTTATTGCTAACATCGAAGCATTAAAAAAAAAAGGGATAATCCCGCCTCCATCTTCCGTTGTTATGACCAAGTTTCCTCCACATCTTTAACCTTTCTTGAGGAGACTAACACTTTGATTATTCTTACACCAAATCATGAAAACTTTCTGCTTTGATTTGGAAGAGAATAGTAGTGGCAGTACCACTACCCGTTCTGATTATTCTCTTCCGGATTATGAAGCTTTCTATTCTAATGACGATCATATAAAAGAAAAGAGTAGTGGCAGTACCACTACTCATACTGATTTTTCTAAATATGATTCGTTCATCTTTGATCTTTCGATCAATCCATTCCCTCCTGTCGATAGGAGTGGTTTTTATCATGAGGAGTTCGCCGGTGAACTCGCTCACATCATATCTCCATCGGAGTATGATCATTTCTGCTTTAAAATTGAGCCCGAGCTGGGCAATCTTACTATGGATGTGGTGGAAGATATTCTCCCAACAAGAGAACCAAGAGTTCATGTGCCTAATGTTTTACCCACCCATCCCACCCTTCACCTAGATCTAGATCTCATACTTTTTAATGAACCTCTCTTCGCTTATATTGTATGGATCTTTCTTCCTTTTCTCACGTATCCAGTTGCTCCACCATATCTTCTCTCCTATGGGAATGAAGATACCATTTTTGACCCCGGCATCTCCGTTTATCATTCTTTCATGCCAGGTATATCTCATCGGAGTGGAACTTTCATGAAATTCAATGTTTATCCAAACCACTTGAATGAAAGTCCGATGGAAATTTTATCTTCCACTTGCTTCCCCATGGACCAATGAATTCGGGGTCGAGTCGAGCTTGTGACTCGGTTAACAAAAACTAGGCGCTTCGTTGGTGGCAACCCATGCTTATCCATTCTATCTTCTTTCTTATTGCTAGTATGTGTTTTGTGTTGTGAGGAGGCTCGCCACTACCATTATCTCGTGTTTTATGTTTTATGGTTTATTGTCCAGGATTACCCGGATTTTAAAGCCTCTCGTGCTCGCGGTTTTGTCCTTCGACCACAAGAGCTTTAAATCCTCAGCTTCATTTTGGGAATCCGATATCCTAATCTTATCGACTAACATTTTTCTTTAAGCATACTTAATAAACGGCTTAGGATTTACGTAGAAACCCTTCGTAAAACATTGAGGACAATGTTTCATTCTAGTATGGGGGGGATCTTCGATTTGATTGTGCCTGCAGCCGTTGTTTCTCACGTAATCCTGTTTTTACCACCAAAATTTCAAAAAAATGAAAAAATTTAAAAAATTTCAAAAATAAAATAAGTGTTTTGTCACAATTTTGACTTTCCTACTGGGTAGAATAAGAGTAAATTTTGACTCGATCGAGCGTGTTGAGCTCTAGCTTGTTCCTTAACTTTTAGACTAAGCGTTCGCAAATACTCGCGAAGAATAAAAAATGATAGTGTTAAGTATGAGTTGGATGCTAAACAAGGATTATTTGGAAATCTTAAGAACTCATGTGTGTAATTTGTCGATTTTTCTCCCATAAGATTCTAACCTGATTAATATACGTGCTACTTTTGGAGATTAAACTTAAATCAATAATTTTTATGAAGTATATAGCAAAAACTTTAGACTTAGTTCAAATTTATACTTGAATTTTTCAAAAAAACGTTTTTCCCAATATTAAAAAAAATGATGAAAAATGCAAAAATATAATAAATATAAACTGTGGGTTGATAAAAGTTTGCTGCATCTTGCCGGCTCACAACCGATGTTACAGCCTTCTAAAGAAAGCCCATAGTAAGAATAATAATCCGAGACTGATAAAAGTTTGCTGCATCTTGCCGGCTCACAACCGATGTTGCAGCCTTCTAAAAGGTCGAGGGTTACAATTGAATAAATGTTTAATATTAAGTGTGAATTAATAAATAGATCTCTTTTTGTTAAATTCAAATATGCTTTTGAACTTTGGCTATTCTATTTTATAAGCTATGTGCATACGGAAAACCTGAGAGTTTTTGAAACCTAAGGTCCGTGAGTCCCGATACTAGTCTCTGTGGGGTGTCAAAAGCCTGGTCACTTAACCGCAAGGTTGGGATGTGCCGAGACGAAAGTCGCTACATGGGATGATCTCGCCTTCAAACTCATTATTCTCGGGTGGAACGTGAAACATAGAATGTTGCAAAACATTGATCCATGGTTGAAATTCAAAATAGCACATACACCCTAAGATATAAATTGTCGGGAGTGAAAAGATTACATATTAGTAGTGTTAGCATCTTAACTCATAATTAACGGTGATTTCGTTTTAAGCTTGGTTTGGAATAAGTGAAAAGTCAGGAACGATGAATTTATCCTTTTTGGGGCATTCTCGTATCGAAATGCATCTTGTTCTATGATACTTAAAGTGATTAAATTAAGAAGAGTATAAAACGTTCTAAGTTTAGGTGATTAAGCTGAAATTGAAAAATACAAAGATGTGTAGAATAGTTTAAATATAAAAAATGGTAAAGACGGGGATTTTCAAAACTTATGAGTCTTTAACTTCCTCGATGAACACTTAGCTACTTTTCGAGGTTATTAGTCGAGGGTGATTGAGATTCTTAGTTTTCTAAATGCTTACTTCATAGCATTGCGTGAGGACACGGCAATACCTTAGTATGGGGGATTTTGGTATGTGTTTAATTACACATACCTTTTACCTTTAAAATCGACCATAAACGACCAAAAACGCACATAAAATGCCATAAATATGCCTGTTTTTGTGTTTATACTGTGCAGGTACCGGATATTCACTAAAGGACAAAAACAAAGCTAAACCGGACAAAACCGAGCACGGATTTGGAAAGAGCGCGAAAAACTGAGGCCAAGGGTTCAAAAGGATTGAAAACGGAGCTAAAACAAAAATTCCCGGATCGACTCGACGACTTGTGGCAATAATAGAAGTAAGACCGAAGTCAAACGTCCAACCTGGGATATGATGTTGGAAAGAGAATCAAAAACCGAAGCCGAAGGCATAAATATCTTATTGGGCCGACCCGTACCCGAGTTAATGGGTCGGGTCAGCCCAATAGTATTTATTTACTAAACCATAAGCCCACAAGTCCCATAAGCCCAATACCCTTTTTAATAATAAACCAAACGGCCCAAACTACCAACCCGGCCCAAAACCTCTAACTAATCACCACCAAGGACCACGTTTGCAATAACTAGTATATCTTTCAGGGGCTAAAACTGCCAACCTCTAAAACATTAACCCCACCACATGGACTGAATTTGCAAGCAAGATATAAGAGATGAGGGGCTCGTTCTGCCATTTAACCAAACTCACCCTTTTATAAAACCATATACACTGTACATCCTCCCCACTTTCCCGCCAAATCAACCCCTCACCCTCTGTCACTTTCATACACCTTGGACACTGTTCCCAAACGTCCAAAAATGTCACCACCACCTATCCCCACCCCACATGGCCTCTTTGACAAGCTGGCGATCCTCCAAGCCCCTATTGGCTCAAAACGATCAATGGACATGATGAAAAACCTTGGGAACAAAAAAAAGATCATGGGCCAGGATTAAGTGTGAAGTTTACCTCTCACATCACAAACACAACAAACACAAGTTTGAAGACTTCACTGCTTATATAAATTATAGAAGAAGACAGATGAGCCCTTGAGGCAGTGTGTTTTTTTTTTAGAATTCGGTTTTAGTTTTTTAACTTAAGTTAACTTTATGTACTTGTAATTTTTAAGTTTAATAAAAATTCAGATTTATGTTTTTAAAGTGTGTTCTAAGTTTTTTTTAGATTTAAGTTTCTTTTAAGTTCACTTTTGATTCATATAAGTTCTCATATAAGCCACTATATAATCTGTTTAAACTTCTATACAAGAATTAAGAAAAGAAAACCAGAGAAAAAAAGACTACTGAATTCAAGCTTAAGTATGAAATAAGCACGAAAGGAAGGCATATTGGTTTATGAGTCCTCATTGGAGACACTATGGTTTGGTTATTAAGCTTTGAAAAGCTTAAACTCATTGCCAAAAGCTTGGACAGTTGTAAGTTCCCTATTTATCTTTTTCAAATTCTTGCTTATTGCTACAGGTAAATAGCTTTATTAGCTTATTTTAAACTCTTAATTTTTGTTTCTTTTAGCTAAAATTATTCATTAGAGTTACTTTTAACTGTGTTTCAAGTTTCTTTATTAAATCTTTCTTTAATATGTAAAATCAGTTTTAATTAATTTAAAGGGGTGTTAGGCACAAGCCAAAATGTGTTCAAATTAGATAGGTAATTGATGAGTCATTGGCCAATTGGGTTACCATTGTTTGCTAGTTTTGACCTGTTTTCCTAAAAAATTTAAGTTTAAAATTGTTTTCATAGTTTCCTCTAAGCAATTATTAAAACTGTTGGAGTCTAAATAAAAAAAAAGCCCAATTTACAAGTCTATATTCTTAACTATTAAAAGTAAGCTTCTAATCCTTGTTTGAGTCCAATTTCTAGTGACAAAATGAGTTTTTTAAAAAGTGTCTTTGTTTGCTCATTCACTATAAGTCAAAACTTTCAAGATTGTTAACAAGTCCTTTTCTTTAAAAAACCCTTTTTCATCTCACTTATCAAGCAGGTTAAAATAAAATTTAGCCATGATTTTTTGAAAACAAGCTCAACCCAGTCTGATGTTGATCAGTTACTTATTAATTTATTTTTGAGCTTATTTGATAGCTTATTTTTAAGCTGTTATATAAGCCAATTTTTTGCTAAGTTACCCTGGTGCAAGACACTAACTTGCAACCCCTTTTAAGCTTGATTTAAACTTAAAGAACTTAGGACTTTTACTTATTTAGAATACACACTAGGTTAATGTTAGATTCTTATACTTTTAAGCCCTAGTTTGCTTTTAGTTTGCTATTTTTAAGTCAAAAAAGACCTTAGTTCTGCCTTGTATGCTTGTTTAGTTCTTAGCTTATTTTATGAATTCTGGCTTAATGAGCCTTTTTCTCTTACTTATAATGGTATTTAGGTGCTTATTAGGAGTAGATAAGTAGTTGCCCTTAGCTTATTTCACTCTTTTGTGAGCTTATGAATAATAAAATAAAGCCAACAGTTAGCTCTTTTAGCCATTAGTTTGAAAATATGCTAAGGTCAGCCTCCTTTAGTAGCTATTGTTGCTATTTGTTTATAGCTTTTATTTGTTTGTTATTGCTATTTAGTGTAGATAAAAAGTCTGTTTTTGCTTATTGCTTCGTCATTTGCTATATTTGTCTAAAAAAGCAAAAAGAACAAGCTTTAAGCCTTATTTGTAGTTTTTAGCTTACCTGTTTGCTTATATAGCTTATTTTCGTGCTTATTTTTTAGTTTAAAATTTTTTGTCTTTTTTAAAATTGTTTATTTTTAGTATTTTCAAAAAGTTTAAAAAAAATGAGGAATACAAGAGTTGGGATTAGGGAACCCCGATGAGCAAGACTCAACTCGGTACTCCCCCATATACAACCAACCTCTTATAACAACACCTCTACCGTGTGCTACATTACTCATCGGTAAGAGGTTTTGTTAGAATTTAATATATAAACCCTTTAGCCTATAAGCCCATAAGCTCGTTTTAGCTTATTCTGGGCTTATTTATAAGCCCACCTTTCCAGCTTTTTTCTTAGATAGAGCATAACTTAAGCTATTTTCTGTAATTTTTTGAGAATTTTCTAAAATTGTTTTCTATTTTTAATCTTTTATTTTCATTAAAACTGTTTTTTAATTATAATAAATTAAATAAAAATCAAAAAAATAATTTTCTTTTTTAGAAAATTTTCTTTTATCAGAATTCACTTAGGAAAAATAAAAATCTTTCGTAGGGTCGTTTTTGCAAAATCTTACTTTTTAAAGAACGAGATTTAGCCCCGTTTTGTTTTTCCATTTTGAAATGCTCGTTTAACTCCGTTATCGGTCTAGTCTTTTCATTCTTCGTTATTAGTCACCTAGAAGTAGATTATAAGTAAAAAATCTTCTTTGTAGGGAAATTTATTAAGATTTTAGTTTTAAACCCCTTGATTCGGGATTTTGCTCTCTCGGTTTTTTCAGTTTAATTTCATAATTTTTAGGTTTTTTTCCTCAATCGTTTTTTCTTAATATTGATAATGTGAGCTTTCTAAACTCCCAAATCATTAATCTCATTCAAACTCCAATTTTCCGACTGTATCGATTCTCAAGCACAGCCTCGTTGGGGATAAACGACCCGGGAATATTCTATACTACTTCTCGGTTTCATTGATTATTTTTAGATTATACTTATTATATATTTTTTATTATATATTATATATATAAAAGGTTTAGTTTAAGACCAATCACCCACCCTTTTTAATTATAAAACAAACAGCCGGCCCAAATGCTACAATGGCCTAATCCAAATCCCATAACACCGTTAACCCAAAAGTCCTAACCTTGTTAGCCATATCTCCATTTAACCTTTACACCGTTAGTCCTTGAGGACTAACGGTGCAATTACAACCCAACTTCCAAGGATCAACCATGAACTAAACAAGGACTGTGGGTGTAATTCACCAACACATTTTCAGGGGCCATTTTTGCCAAATTAATATTATCTTCTCTAGTTAAAAATGGGCGGGCAAATGCACTGTTCGTCTCCCTCATTTCACACACAATTCGTGTGTGTGCCCTGCAACACCAGTCCAAAATTTTCACTACACTCCAAAAATATAACCTTCCTACTCACCCCACTCCACAAAACTACAAACCCACGCTGGCAATCCCCCACCCTCTTATTGGACAGAGCTAAGAAAAAAAATGAAGGGTTTGGATCATTTTTCTTGGGCAGCACTCATGATTAAGGGCCAGAATATGCTTAGGTTTCCTCTCACAAAGAAAGCACAACAAACACAAGAGCCTTGAAGACTGACAGCTATAAAAAAAGATAGAGACGTAGTATGTAGTTTTTAATCTAGTGTAATTTTTAGTGTAATTTTATTTTCAATGTCTTAAGTACATGTAGTTTTTTGTCTTTAAATTACCTCTGTCAGTCTACAGCTTTGTATCCCTTATAAAGTTATATACAAAATTTCAAGTTATCAAGTTATAATAATTACAGTCTTTTAAAGTGTTATCCTCTCAAGTTAAACTATTTTTTTTGGGTATACTAGCGATCTCATAAGCTTCTTTTAAGCCAATACATTTTGTCATACACAAAAAAGCTTTTTTTTGGAGCCAAAAAAAAAAAAGCTTTTACTAATTTACATTTAATTAAAGAAGATTATGAATTTCAGTTATTGTGAGTATGGTAAAGAAATGGATGCCATGGTATTAAGTGCTTAATGGTTAAGCAGTAGAAGTTTATTCAGGGTGTTTTAAAGTTCCTACCACAAGATGGACATGTAAGATCTAATTTCCATTTAAGCTTATCTTTATGCAGTAACTGTTCTTATGCTTATTCCTGATTAGTATTGCTTAATTTCTGTTGTAGTTTGCTTATTTGTTCTTAATTTGTCTTTTACTATATCTGTTTTATCCCATTTAATCTTTTGGTAGTATAAAAATGCATTTTTATTATTTTAAAGGGGTGTTTAGGTTAAGGGTACAAAACGGGTCAAAAGTGGTATAAACCCACTTGGGTCTTTAAGGCCAACTTTAACCACGTCTATTCTAAGTTGTTTTTCTTCAGTTTTATACTTTTCACAGATAAGATGAATTTTTTAAAGTTTATTTTCTTATAAGTTGAAATTATATGTTTTTTTAAAACCTTCATACTGTTTGAATTGAATTTGGTTAAAAGTCTTTTAAGGTGTGTTCTTTTGTCAATTTAATTTAAATGCAGTAAATTTAGTAGTCTTTAAGTTTTCCTTTTGTATTCTGCACTAGGTCCCCTTTTGTCATTAATAGTTATATCCTTTTTAGAGTCATTAGTTCAGCAGTTTTTTTTCTTTTTTCAATAAGCTCCTATAGATTTAAGCTGTGATTTTTAGTATACAGGCTCATTAGGAGTCCTATTTCATATGTCTTAACTAATTTTAAGTTTTCTAGCCCTTTAGTTGGCTTATCCCTAGGTCTGCTTTAAGCCCTTTTGATAGCAATCTCTCAGTAGGTGCTGAGAGATTCAGCGCTTTATTCTGCCTTTTGCATAATTCAGCTGTTATTCATACTCTAATTTCTTGGATGCTTATTGTAGTCTAGAAACTATTCTTTAAGCTAGTGTAAGCCCCATAGTCATAAGAATCCTTCTAGGTGCTTATTTTTAAGCCCAAAGATAGTCCTTTGGCTGTTTCTAGTTCCCTTAGCTATAAAGTTCTTAATTGCTTATTTTTGCTTTTCTGTTTGTCTTTTTGGCTTATTTGAGTTCTTACTTGCTTATTTGATGTTGCCTTTCATCTGTCATTGCTTATTTTTCTTTGCCCTTTGCTTATTAGTCCTAGAAAAGCCAACAGTTAAGTTTTTAGGCCTTAGTCTTTTTAAGCATGCTGCCAATTCAAGCTGCTTATTGTAGCTTATTTTTGACTTTCTAAAAAAGTAGTTTTAATTAATGTTGCTTATTTCATGCCATTTTTTAATTTTGAAGATTTTAGGTTTTTGCCCCTTTGTTCGGGATTCGTGCTATCGTTTTCTAGCTTAATTTCATAATTTTTAGGTTTTGCTTAAACGTTTTTGTTTGATATTGTTTAGTTTAACTTTCCACACTCTCAAATCATTTTTCCCAATTCAAACTCCAACCTTCCGACTGTATCGATTCTCCAGCACAGCCTCATTGGGGATTAACGACCCGGGAATAGTCTATACTACTTCTTGGTTTTATTGATCTTGTTGATTTTTAGACTTATATATATTTTATATTTTATCATATATTATATATTTAGTATAAAATTTAACAATCACTTAGCCTATTTGTTTTGTAAACGTTTATTTAACAACAATTTATTTCCCTTTCCTAATGATTAACCTTAGGTTTTACTTGAATGAGGATGTGATCGAGTCATACATGTCTATTCCGTCGTCACGGCCATGTATGTGTGATTCAGCTGCCTTGTTGGCTTATTACTTTTGGTGAAAGTTAGAAGATCCATACCCTATATCATTCTTCATCCTAACCCTTGGTTAAACTCGAATGAGGATGTGATCGAATCACGTATGTCTATTCTGTCGTTACGGCCATGTATGTGTGATTCAGCTGCCTTGTTGGTGTGGTACTTTTGGTGATAGATTGTTAGAATGATCAACCCTAAGCCTTATTATAAAAACCCAATTTACCTTTATAAACTTATTACTCCTTAGCTCTAGTGGTGGAGATGTGTATCTTTGCCAAGCCTATGATAGAATACTCGTCACGACCGAAAAAATTAAGAGAATTAGTCACATGTTTCCACATAGATTAGTTGAGTGGTTTGAGTGTTTTCATCTTCCTATTTCGTGAAGTGTTTAGTTGTGTACTTGTAATTGATCAAATAAATGCTTAACGAGAAAAAAATCCTTAGGGATGCATTTTTATAAACTTCTAAAGGCTACTTGAGGAGAAGTAGGATTCAAGTGGAGGGATATTTGATGACATCAAATAACTTCACTTTTATAGCATTATTTATCCCATATAAATAACCTATTTTGTATGATTATTGCAAGAATTGTTACTTAATCGTTTGTATTTGAGAATTGCAGTAATTATGGAGTACTTGGTGAAGATTAGCAAAAATACACGCATTCTGGAGCTTAAACAGAGACATTTAAAGAAACTGTCTCTGACATCCTATACGCCGTATCCATCAAAGAAGATACGGCGTATATGTGCCTGCACTTCACAAGAAACCATGAAGATATAAAGTTTAATACGCCTTATCCAGAAGAGATCAATACATCATATTCAATATAAAGTAATAAAATATTTTGGAAGATATTGAACGTGGTCCCTACTCCAAGAAAGTTAATTTTTAGAAGACAAGAAGAGCAGAAGAGGTCAAGCAAAGATACTAATTCCATAGGAAACACTTTGTAATCTCCTATACTCTAGTAATTGTTCGATTTTTGGTATCATTTGTTTAACTCGGTTAGTTTACCTTGGTTGAATTAGTACTCTTGTATTGATTATGAAGTTTGAGGGATAATACCCTTGGGTATTAGCCATTATTATTAAGATTTAAATGTATGGTTTGTTTATCTCGAATGCTTTATCGTTGATTGCTTGAATCATTCAACTGGATCTAGTGATACCGACCATGTTAGCTAGATGTCGGGATGGCTCTCCATATAGTGATTTATATATCTAGACCAATAGGATCATAAATAATGGCCTATCCTTGCCTTTAGATTAGTGAGCTTAGTTGGACCGGCATGTGACCCTTAGGATCAATGAGTACGTTCTCAATCAGTTGGTAAAGACTTGACCAGTAGACTACTAGTATATAAATTTCCATTAAGCAGTAAGTGGATAAAGTCTCTATGAGCTAGGGTTTAACAAGATCACCATTGCTTTAATCCCTAAGATAGATTATAATCAGCAAATAGGATGCTTTATGCGGATGCGTTTAATTATGACAGAATTCTACGTGTCTAGGTCTTAGGAAGAAGTAACGCCTAAGTCTTAAGAATGATATGCCGCCTCGAGATAAGTATTCATTGCACTAAATAAACAAACCAACATTCTAATTGGATTAATCATGGCTAATATAGTTTTCTTATATATGGCTAGACCGCTCTTCTATCTTTTATTTGTCTACTTGCGTGTGTTATTGTGTCTTAAATTGATCTAAGTTACCACAAAACCTGTGCCAGTTTCTCAGGCTGAAAACCCCCTTTATCCGTTAGAATTAGGATTAACATAGGTTTATGTGGAAAACTAGAAGGGGATTGAATAGTTTATCGCTTTTTAAATTGATGTTATGTTTGTTTATAAAAACTTAGATTCGACTTTATGTGAATTCACAATATACACAATATGAACAATTTAATTAATCAAGCAAGTAATGATAAGATATAAAATAAGTATGCAAGATAAGAGATAAGAGATGGAAAGATCAAACGACAACACGAGGATTTATAGTGGTTTGGTAACGAAGTACCTCTTCGCCCTACTCCACTCCTCGAGCACTAAACTCGAGAGTTTTCTTCACTACGTCAACAAGCTCCCTTTAGGCGTAGAAAACCGTACACAACTTAGCTTACACCAATTTCCAACACTAAGCAAAATATCAAGTTCTAATCCTAGCTAGAACTAATCTATCACGACTAATCACACCACTTTACGACAATTCACTACTTGGCTTCACCACACGACATCTTCTTCACTACACGACTATTCTTCACTTCACAACTTCTCTACCCTTTACAACCTTTCAATACTTTTCTTTATAACTTCACTTTAACTAAACACTACCTTGATCACACCAATCAAACACTACCTACTAAGATCAACCCGATCTATCTATACTTACAATGATCAACACAATCTACTTAGTATACACAACTACGATACACACCTTCACAATATACACTTTTTCCCGAGCCTATCCTACTGATTGTTTGTCCTCGGTTTCAGGAAGTGCATGACAAGGAGTTCAACTAAGGAACTATTTACACCGTACAAAGATCCGGAACAATAATTTTGCTCATCTAGGAAGCTTTTCAAGACACTAAGTCTTGACGAATCAAGATCGCCTGAATTCGATCTATTTTCTGATGTAGAAGAAAATTCCGAGGAAGAAGTAACAAAAACAATGGCGGAAACCATGGAAGAATACACGAGAAAAACCCGAGCTAACTATGGATCGGGCATTGCTAGGCCTAAAATCAATGACAAAGATCACTTTGAACTGAAAGGCCAATTTCTCAAAGAACTACGCGACAATAACCACTTTAGTGTTCTAGATCATGAAGATGCAAGAAATTATGAGCAAGTTGTTGAGATTGTTGATTTATTCCATACTCCTAATGTAACTCAAGATCAAGAAATGCTTTGAGTCTTCCCTATGTCCTAACTGGAGCCGCGAGTTGTTGGCTAAGAAACAAACCATCTGGTTTGATTAAAACTTAGGAAGATCTGAAGGCAAAGTTTCTAAGCAAGTATTTTCCACCTGCTCGAACTGCAAAGAAAATGGAGGAGATCAATAACTTTCAGCAAGAACCCGATGAAACTCGTTATCAAGCATGGGGGAGATTTAAGAACTCTAGATGAAGTGTCCCTATATTCCTTTTTTTATGTTTTTTTAACACAATTTAACGGAGATGCAGGAGGTTATTTTGTTTTATAATGGATTGGAGGTTTCGACTAGACAAATTCTTGATTCAAAAGGTGCCTTACCAACTAAGACAACTGCCAATGCAAAAGTAGGCATCCAAGAGATGGTCGAATATTCTCAAAAATGGCATAATGGAACATCTAAGACAAGAAGTACTGAAACTTCTGATGGATTGGCAGCCATACAAGCACAACTTAATAATCTTTGAAGAGAAATCAAGAAGGTTAATGAAAAGGTATATGCTGCTCAAGTGAGATGTGAGCAATGTAAGGGACCTCACTACACCAAAGACTATTCACTCAAATAAGAAGGTAAAACCCTTGAAGGAGCTTACTATACTCAATTTGGTGCACCCTTCCAATAAGGAGGGAAACATAGAGCAGCAACTCTAGGATTTTACCAAAGAAATAATGCAAACCCTTCGTATCAAGAATGAAGATAATCAATGGAAGAATCACTGAGCAAGTTTTAAGTGAATCAGAAAAAAGCCATAAAGAAAACTCCAACATGATTAAAGAATTTTTGAGTTTTCTTCACGACGCTGCTCATCAGGAACACAAAGGAGCTTCAATTAAAATTAGAGATTTAATCTGGAAAATGGAGTAAGGTTACTACATGAAAGAGGATGTGAAAGAAGCTCCTAGCTCTACTGAAACAAACCCGGGGGATCATTTCAAGTCAATTTCGACTACTTTAGATACTGATACGACCCCGATACGCCGTATAGGATCACCCCAATAAGCCGTATTGGTAAAACAGAACAATAAGCTGATTTTCGAGTCAAGACAAACGACTATTCCTTTTCTAAGTCGTTTGAATGATTACTAATGTGATGAGAAAAGGAGATCGTATGAACCACAATTCTTGGAAGCTTACTCATATGAAGCTTCACATTTCGACAATTTCATACCTCGAAAGGTGAAAGACCCAAGAAGTTTCACCTTACCTTGCTATATTAATAATGTTTGCTTTGAAAATGCCCTTGCTGACTTAGGAGCTAACATAAGTGTCATGCCTCTCTTGACCTACCTTAACTTATGTTTAAACGAATTAGCTCACACTAAGTTAACAGTTGAATTAGCAGACATAATAGTGAAACATCCAAAAGGAATTGCTGAAAATGTACTAGTAGGAATAGGAAAGTTTACTTTCCCAGTAGACTTTATTATTTCTTTGGATATCCCAATGATGTGGGGGTCAAGGGCCCTTGATCCTAGGCAAACCATTTTTGTCTACCTCAACGCTAGATTGATGTGATTCAAAAGAAAGATTACTTTGAGTGGTTGGGGATGAGAAAATCATTTTTAAAGTGAGGAAACCTGCTAGTAGTTTGATTAATACATGTTAAAGTTTGTGGAATGATTATGGTTCTTTTAAACCACCTCCACACACACACACACTACACACACACACCACACACACACATATATATTATATATATATATTATATATTAATATATATATATATATCTATAAACTATATATATATATATATAATATATATAATATATATATATGTACTTATATTTATATAATATATATATTATAGTAATATTGCTTACATCCATATATATAGTATATAATTCAAAATATCAATTAAGAAGAGAGAGTAAAGGTATTCGTAATGCTTCTAGAGATTACTTGTACTTTTTTATAATTCCAAAGTAAATCCAAAACTTCCGGGTCGTTTCCCCACGGAGGCGGAAGTGAGAATGAGTTTAAGTTCATGATTCGCGTGTTGATTTATCAAATTTGATTTGGATGATAATTCTTCAAATAACATGCAAGAACAACTAAAAGAAGCTAAAAAACGAAAAGCAATTAAAGTTAAAACACGAAAAACATTACCGGGTCAAAACCGAGCCTTAAAAACTTAAATTCTAAAATTTTGACCCTACAAATGCAAATTTAATTTTTAAATGACCTAAATGATAAAAGAAATTTTTTAAAAAAGAATTATATTTTTTGGACTTTTATATTTTTTATGAATTAAAAACTGATTTAATATAAAAAATTAATTAAAAATACTAAACTAATTTGGAAAATTCTAAAAAATTCAGGAAAAGTACTTTGCACAATTATAATCCTATGAAAAATAAAATTAGCCCAACAGCTTATTTGAATAAGCTAGAAATAAGCAGAAAATGGCTGAAAGCTTAAAGGGGTAAAAAGGGTATAAAAGAAAGTTGGGGTGAAGTTATAACGAAAAAGACCCAAGGGCGAGTGGTAGTGAGTGGTGGTGTTAAGGTGTTGGGTGTGTGAAGGGGAGGTCACAGGTTCGACCCCTGTGACCTCTCTTTTTTATAAAACATTTTTTTGTTTTCTTTTTAAAAAAGCTATAAAACAAGTAAAAATAAGCAACTTTTATAAAAACAACTTTTTGACAATCTTATTAATAAGCCAGAAATAAGCTAACTAAAGCTGACAGTTTGCAAAATTTTAACTAAATGAGATTATGCTAACTGTGAGGCTTTTTTAAGACTCAATAAGCAAATATTTAACAAATAAGCTAAACTCAGATGAACACATAAACCTAATAAACTATTCTAATTAAAAATAAGCAACCAAAGTGAACTAGAAAGCATTAAAAAGCACTAAGACAGCTAAAAATCAAAATAAGCTAAAAACACTTAACACTTAAATGAATTTGCTTTTAAGCTTGAATAAGCTCAAACCTAAGTCAAGTAAGCTACCAGGACTATAAACCTAACCTAATAAGCAATCCTAAACACTAATTAAGCACTCCATATAAGTAATTGCTCCTAATCAAAATTAGCTTTATGGCCAAAACTGTTAAACAAACAGCCTAAGGGGGTACTTTCAAGCTTATTTTTAATCCACTTAAGCTATCCTTATGGCTTAAAGACCAAAAGGAAAGATTAAGCTTATCCTATAAGCTACAAGATTCACCCAAGAAATGCCGTTTGAACCTCAGTTAAGTATGAAAAACCAAATGAAAAAAGACTGTTTAACTCAGTATATGCTGAGAGATTTTTTCAAATTTTTGTAAAAACTAAAAGGCAAAGTGCAGCCCTAAATTAAGCTATGAAAAAAACTTTTAAAAAACAAAATAAACTCAAACAGATTGACTTTACACTACAACTTGTTTAGCTCAAATTAATTGAGTCGAAGAAAGAAGCTCGGTCACTCTACGATGGAGTTCGGTCTTTAATTAGTTAATGTGTATTAAATTATTTATCGGAATCGGGCTCGATAGATTAAATCTAATATTGTTTATGTTTGGGTTTAACACCCAAAGCAAAACCGCAGCCCGGGTCTGTTATATATCCGACGTAATTAAATGTGTAGGGGTTATATATATATATTTAGATATTTTCTAAAATATCTAAATATATATATAGATATTTTCATATGAAAATATCTAGTTTTTATTTTTTCTAAAAATATATTTTTTCTTTTCTCTCTCAACTCTCTCTCAACTCTCTCTCTATTTCGTTCTCTTCTCTCTCTATCTTCTTTTTTGTTTTCGTGTTCGGGTTATGAAGTGGAAGCAATATTTAGGTTCCTACAATTGTATCAATGCCCGGGTTGGTCGCGTGGTTTTTTAGGTGTGGTAAGCATATTGAATTCGGCAGCTTGGTATTTCATCAATCGCATAAATACTTTTTTCGTGGCACATTTTGTTGTTGGAAAACTGCGGGTAACAAGAAGAGAAGAACGGAAAATAGTGAAGAAAATACGTTAGATGAACGAGTGGAAAATACGTATCGATCGGAGTACGAGTGCGAAAAACTATCGATCGAACGAGTGAATAAACGTTATCGATCGAACGAGTGGAAAAACGTATTGATCGAAACGAGTGGAAAATCGTTTCGATCGATCCGAGTGACCAAATGCAGCGATCGAACGGAGCGGACTTCGAACAAGCGATCGGAACTAGCGGACACGAACAAGCGATTCGAAACGAGCCGTTCGAAAGAAGTGATTCGAACGAGCCGATCAACCGGGCGATCAAGACGTACCGATTCGATGACCGGAGCGAATCGAACGAGCGGATCGAACGAGCGATCGAACGAGTGATTCGAACGAGCCGATATCGAACAGCGATCAACGGGACCGATCGAACGAGCGATCGAACGAGAGGATCGATCGAGCGATCGATCGATGCGATCAGATCGAGCGGATTCGAACGAGCGGATCGAACGAGCGGGAAATTTTGATCGAACGAGCAAATTTTTTTGGGACCGAACGATTTTTTTGAAATTTTGCGTTGACGAAAAGGGTTTCAGTAAAACGGCCTTTACTTATTGATACCGTAAACTACGTTTCAGGCCCGTGAGCTCCTCAATATCGAAGAGAAAAAACGAGACGGATCAGCTGTACCACCATATGGAAGGTTAAGGATTTTTCGAGGCCCAAAAGTTGTTTCTATGAGAAATTGACACTTTTCAGTTTTTTTTGGAATTTTTCGCCGCTTGATTCCGCAAAACCAATCATTTCACGGTTTTTCTATTGATTCTGTAAAATCCCTTAATTCATTATCGGTTTTAAATATGACGTGTAAAATCCCGTGGAACGTGAATTTATTACAAAACCACAACTTTAACTCACATCATTCACTGAAGATCATCCAATCTTTTACATTCATATTCACGATAACATGGAAAGAAAGATTACCTTATCTTTGTGTTCAGATTCAGGAAATACAACAAATGCAACTACTTCAAGACAATCAAAAGAAAAGTTGCATGGTATCTTTTCAACGACTTCATTCACTCCTCCAAGTGTCTTTCTAACATCGATTAAAAAGAAGACGAACCGATAGGGGATTTTAACGCGCATTTGCAACACTCTTTTGGTAAGATCTAGAGACTTCACGGGCACATGTTCTTGTATTGGGATCAACTACAAAGCAACCTGACACGTAAGAATTTCAAGGAGATTGGATTTATGTCTGTTTTAATGTACTCCAGACACAGTTTCGATGTTCATCAAGTCACTGTTATAATTTGGATGATGAATATGTGACATGATACGCAACAAATTCCTTACAATACACTCGAATCGCTTATTCCAGAATTCGTGACACACTGAACCAACACATGGAATCTGTTAAGAAGTCGATTGGTGAAAGAGCACAACATAAAATGCAGTATGACAGCAGGGTGAATGAAAGACAAAACCAGACAACAGAAGAAAAGACTGATACGAGTAATGTATTGGATGCTAGTTCAGTTATCATTGCAAGCAATGGGACAGAATCAAAAGAGCAGGATACAAAGAGCAGATCAGGGAATGATGCACATGTGATGAGCAGATTTCAGACCCGATAAATGGATGAAGAAGCCAACGGCTGAAGGTACAACGGACTGTGTAATTCATTATCTTCGCTACAGGACAACAGAAATATAAGCAACCTGAATTCATTAATGAAGGAGAGGCTGACCAGAATGCTGAACAATGTCATGACATATGTCCTTTGCCTGATACATTAACTGATGACAGGACAACTGAACTCTCAAATCAATTACTCGAGTCTGAAAATGTTTGTCTCAAAACGACTGTTGCCCAGTGTCAAAAAGATTTTGCAAAACTCGAAGCACATTGTATTAATCTTGAACTACAAATGCAAAACAATGTTTTAAAATCAGGGCAACAAAGTCAATTTTTGAAAGAAAAAAGTAATGAGGCCAAAGTTAAAAATGACATCGATGTAACTGAAACAATAAACATCGAATTGGGAACATTAGTGTGGTAAAATTACTTGAGGAATGTGAGTTACATAAGAAAGGCCTTTGAAACAGACTTACAAAGATCTTTTTGATTCTATCAAAAGGACACGAGTTCAGACCAAAAACCAGAATGACTCTTTAATGGAACAACTGAACAAAAAGTCTAATGATATATGCTGTGTCTAGTAATTAGACAAAGGGTTTGCAGGTTGCAGCATTAAAAAATGAGTTAAGGAAACTAACAGGAAATAGTGTGAATACTAAGGTTACATAACATCAATCTAGGAAAACGGTTGGACAACCACTCAAAAACCAATCCGTTGTTAGACAACCGACTGCGTTTAAGTCTGAAAGACCTAGAATTTCAAAACCACGGTTTGCCTCCCAAGTTGATGTGAACAACGACTTGTCAAAACCAGTCACTACACATCATTTGCCTAAGAGAAGAGAATCTGCCCCTGCAAAACCTCATCACATGATTGCACCAAGCTCATCTAGGTATAGCTCAAACGACATTGTTCATAATCACTACCTAGAGGAAGCTAAGAAAAAGACACATGAACACTCTAGGATCCCTAGAAATTTTTTTGACTCCAAACATTTTGTTTGCTCGACATGTCAGAAATGTGTCTTTAATGCCAATCATGACGCTTGTGTAATAAAATTCCTGAAAGAAGTCAACTCGCGTGCTAAGGTTCCATCCAATAAGACAACAAACAGAAACAAACCCGTAGAGCAAATAAGGGTTGCAACGAAACCAAAAAGACAGATCCCAAAAGGACATAGGTTTTCAATCAAAAAGACTACCACTGTGCATGAGAAAATAACAAGTCCTAGATCTTGTCTTAGGTGGCAACCAACGGGTAGAATTCTCAAGACTGTTTGTCTTAGATGGGTTCCAACAGGAAAGACATTCGCCTCTAGCACAACAAAGGTTGAAAGTGAACCCCCAAATGGTTCAAATGCAGATATCCCTAACCAATGTGAAAGCGAACAAGCTCTTAATGTCAGTGCAGGTACTCTCTTAAGTACAGGTACATCGTTAGCGCGCGAGGCGCGAGCAGCGCAGGAAGAGCGAGGCGCGGTAGAAAGTTAGGAGCGGGGGGGGGGGGGGTTCGAATGACAGATATCTCAAAAACAGGCTTCAAAGAATTTTGATCTGAGTGTATGGGCATCAAATGGTGTCTGCTGAAAATAACACTTCAGGCCCCGTTCCTCAATGTTCAAATGACGTTTGAACACAACAGTTCAAGCCTCGGTCGTCAATGTCAAATGGCGTCTGCTAAAAATAACACTTCAGGCCCCGTTCCTCAATGTTCAAAAGATGTTTGATCGCAGCAGATCAAGCCTCGGTCTTCATGGAGATGATGTCTGTTCACATCAGTTCAGGCCTCGTTCTTCATCAAATGACTTC